>UYYA01004219.1:0-133596 GCA_900624975.1 Angiostrongylus costaricensis | reverse complement strand
TGATACTGCCGAAACGTCAGCTAGCGTTGTATTGTATTGTTTTTATGGAAGTAAATGTATGCTGTTTAAAAACCTCGCGATTGCTGAACAAGAAAACGACACATTCATATTCCAATGCCGAGGTTAAGAGAAAGTCGATCCTGGGAACTATTTGAAACTGTTCAAAAGATAAATCTGCATAGATGTTCTTACGTGCTGCACTTTCTTAGCAGATGCGAGGTTGGAATACTACATCGTTGTTGTTGTCTTTTAATGGCTGGTGTTCTAGCAATTTCGCTTTCCTCAGAGCCTGGACGTATCATATGTAACAGGTGTCCCACAATTCGGAGAATTAGATAGCACGAATGAAGATCCAGCATATGAAAAGACGCCAGTTTTCAAGAACAAACCACCTTGGCATTGGACCACCTATGTGTTCGTGTATTTTTCACGAGGGATGACAAGTGAGACCTACCCATGGCGATGTGCATCAAAAAATCTTCCCCAAAAAGGTGCCGTACAACGTGTGATAGTGATGCATTCGTGAGATCCAGACATTCACTTCAAAATCATCACCATTATGTTATTGTGCCCTACATGTACCTAGAAAAGTAGTCTATCGAATTTTAGCTTTCCATTTAGATGTTCTTTTATGCGGAGACAAAGCGGGAGCGAATGCAATCCTCATCCTTCCCGTTAGGACAGATTACACAGTTTTCTGAGCTGCACGAACGATCACAGAGACAGTTGCGAACTAGCTGATTACGTAGAGTACTGGGTGGTAGATCAATAACTGCCACATAATATTGAAGACCACTTCTTCTAAGGAACCTCTTTACGGTGTAACCCAGTTCGTTTGAAACGAAGGGTAGCTTGGAAGGAATCTTATTTGGGTTTGGAACACTATTTCGAGGAATAACCATGCATTTTGGTCTGATCCGAGTGGCATTTTCGTCGTATTCATTGGAAACGGCTAGTCTTTGTTTTTGCCAATTGTTTTGGGTTAAGTTTAGCGATTCCTACCTTTCCTCTTCTCCTATTCATTCATTTTTAGCTGTTCGCTACTTGTATTTGATGACAGCTATTTTTTCATGTGTGAAGGACGACAGGAAAGGTAGTGCATTAGTATAATTTTACTACTTGGTTTTTGATGCCATTTTGTTATGTAGCCACTTTCTAGAAACTTCATTTGAATGTTGAAGAATAGAAGCCGGTTTTCGCGTGGTTTTTCCCACGTAAATTTCATGTACTCCGACTGTCCGTTCGACAATTTAAAGCACTCGTCCATCTGTTCTTGTGTAGAACGGACGACAAAGCGGAGCCACTGTTACATATGATACGTCCAGGCTCTGAGGAAGGCGAAGCCGCCGAAACGTCAGCCAGAGAAAAGACAACAACAACGATATAACATATAACAAACTCGCGTCGGCTAAAAATGCAGATCGTAAGAACATATATACAAAAACCGATTGAGAACAGCCATTATTGAGTGGATTCCACGAGATGTGTCAAACGAGCAGCTGGAGGAGTTGCGGACCCGATGGATACACTTCTTTACGAAAAATCCTAGGAGAAATATATGATGATAAACGAGCCTCTAAACCGAGCAGAAATCACTGGACTACTTTCGCACGCGACGGGAACAAATGAAAAGCTTGTTCGCGTGCGCTCGAATAACTAGATAATCAACGGGGCGACACATGATACAGGTGATATGCCTTCCATTTTTATCACCGCTTGCGAAATTTCCGAATTATTAGGCTTAGAATATTGCTTTTCGAGACCGCTCTCGACAGAGCTAATGCGATAGAAAAACTGGAGCACAAAACATCAAATTCTTTGCAGTAGAATAAACAGCTAAGCGCAATGTGCATTGAAATCAGAGCGCAATCTGCCACGCGTATACATTGGAATTAATGCATAGAGTAGCAAAGGTGTTAAAAGAAAGTCCCTGTCTTGGGCACAGAAATTCTGCGAACGTGACTATCGTTATTTTGTGGTGGCTGATGCACAGTGATCTTCCCTTAAGTGTACCTTAACAGAACTTTTAGTACTAACTTTCACTGGTCGTAGTTGATTACTGGCTAAGTTTTACTGATAAGGTTAGATGAGATTGCTGGAAGTCTTCATTGTGGCTAATACTTCACAGGTATCGCCTTTTCCACAGATGCATGGAATTCGAGTTGAGTGTCCACAAAGTTGTTTCTGTAGTAAATGCGATGAGAACCTTCGGGGTCCTGGTGCCGTATCGAGTGGAATTGAATAGAGTGGGCAATAGAGCGAATGAAGTAACACCAATCAGCGTTGCGTCTTTATACAGGGCGGTTAATACCAGGCTAGAATGACCTCTCCAGGCAGTTTCCCAGTATACAGGAAGCTTCTTTGTCAGCTGTCATCCAGAGTTATTTGTCTTGACTCGTTGTGATAATTGCGAAGATTTTAACAACAATCGTACATATAGCCATATTATACATAAATATGCATACTTTTTATGGCATTTTTGACTAAATGATACGAAGCTATCAATAAAGCGGCTATTCCACAATGGCTAGCAGTCCACTTCGGCCGACTTCGCCTTCTCTCAACGCCTTGAGAATATCATAATAAAATGCCGTCCTCAGCCAAATACTTTTACGACTCAACTAAAAGACCGTAGCACTAAATTTTCGTTCCATCATGGCTTGTTAACACCCATCATGCTTACCAAGCACTTTTCAACAGCTGAGACTATCTCAAGAGAGTCCGGATATAAATCTGAATGCAGCGTTCCCAAATGAATTGACAGCTGAAGCTACTACGCCTGTGAATATTGCATCTGTTATCCACGTTCAGAATGAGTATTGGCGTCAATTCAAAACTCCGACATTTTTGATCAGTAATGTCTTGCCTTCGTGTATAACCTACACTGCAACGAAATGTCGTTTAGAACAAGCATTGAGCATTCTATAAGCAATAAATGCTTCCACATTTAAAATTGGAAGTGAAGAAAAAAGCGTGACTGACGTCCAGTATTTCAAGCATTTTTTAATATCCTAAGTTTTTTCTAGAAAACTCGCGCCACTTGTACTTTACCCGAGGTATAATTGGTATTTAAACGTGATTTACAACTACCTTCTGAAGACACGAGCCAAACTGTTTTTTCTGCGATTTCGAGCTATTTAATCGCCAAAAGTGTGAAACGTGAAACCTTCACGTAGCAGTTCCCATGACAGACTTTCTGTTAACCCCGGCATTGATTGATAGTTCGATGCTTTTCTTCAATAAACAGACACGAGGTTGTTATTATAGAATTTATTAGGATGCAATAGCTGACGTTTCGGCGGTTTCGCCTTCTTCAGGGCCTGGAAGGGTCAAATTGAGATGTGATCTACTCAGCCAAACACTTTCATAACCCCAGCAGATAAAACCTAACAAATAAATTTGTATTCCCATAAGAAACAGCTTCATTTAAACACCTACCGTTTATTTGTTGTAAGTATTTAAGTTAGTTGATGGATAGTCGCCGCACAGAGTAATACATGGACGCCAACTGTCTGTGTCAGGTCATTGGATCAGCCTGAGGTATGGCGCCAGGTCACGCGTGATGACAAGACACTCCTTGCAGGTTCATTTTCGAATTTTTGGAATTAATCCAAAACGCTTCAAGAGTTTTAAGCGCTGATGTTTTCGATTCGTGCGTGAGGATATTGACTCCTATTTCAAAATCTTCTCCGTTGTGTTCCTACATCTTATGCGCGCCCAGCGGAGTGTTTGGTTTTAATTTAGATTTATCGACCAGGTGTTCTTTTATGCGGGCGCAGAGCGGTCTACCCATTTCGCCAACTTATTCGTCTCCGCGCGCTTTACAAGAGATTAGTTACATCGTACCCAACCCATGCAACCACCGTCTTTACCGTTAGGGCAAATTATGCAGTTTCTCGTTGTACATAGACGGTCATAAAAGCGGTAGCGAACTAGCTGACGTCTTAGTGTCCGGTGCTATTTATATGTATCACTCTTGCGGAATTCTCTAGACCGGCCCTTATTAAGCAACGTTTTATAGCTGCACTTATTTGGTTTGAAATAAAGGCAAGAGGAACGGAGTCTTGTTTTCGTTAGAATTATCTCTCTGGGGCATGGTGTTTACTCTACGCCAATACGAGAAGCTACAGTTTCATAACCATTTGAAACGGCTATTTGGCTCGCCAGTTTCGAGGATTCTTCCCTATGCTCTCTACCTGTGCACACGCTGGAGGCGGTTCGAAACATATTCCTTATAAGCGCTCTTTTAGTGTGTGAGGGATGAGAAGAAAGGTAATGAACCACTATATTCTTACTGTTTGGTTTTCGATACCATTTTGTGATGTAACCGTTTTCGGATGGGTCGATTTGAACATTTAGAAATGGAAGCCAGTTTTCTTTCGGTTTCTCAAGGGCAAATTTTATGTGCTCTGACTGTTCGTTCAATAACTCAAAACATTTGTCCATTACCTGTTGTGTGGAGCAGATGGCAAAACAATCATCTATATACCTACGGTAGAGTAATGGCCTGAGAACGAGAACAGGGGCTTATATCTTAAACATAAACACAAGGGTTGGTGCCAGTCGATGTCCCATTGCCAACTCTCTAATTTGCGCGTAATATTTCCCGGGCCATCTGAAGTTTAAACAGACCTTTAGGAGTACCATAAGCTGCTAATAATTCTAGCGAAAACAAGGCTCCGTTCCTCTTACCCTTTGTTTCAAACGAAAAAGTGCAGCCAAAAAACGCTGCCTAATATGAACCGGTGTAGATAATTCCGTAAGAGTGGTAGAATTAACCGGACACTCTAAGACGCCAGCTAGTTCGCAACCGCCTATATGACCGTTTGTGTACAACGCGAAACTGCATAATTTGCGCTAACTGTACAGACGTTGATTGCATGGGTTAGGTACGGTGTAACTAATCTCTTGTAATATTTATTTATGTGATCTTATAAACTGTTCTTCTTAAGCTGACGTGAGGTTGCCACAGATCTTCGTTGTTGTTGTCGTTGTCGTTGTTTTTGATGTTATTGAACGATGGCTGACGTTTCGGCGACTTCGTCTTCCTCAGAGCCGTGATGTTACGTGCGTGACTCCTTCGAGTTATTAATCTCTTGTAAGGCATGTGGTGACGAATACGTTGGCAAAACGGGTGGACCACTCTGCGTCCGCATGGAAGAACACCTAGTCGGTAAATCTAAATTAAAACCAAACACTCCACTAGGCGCGCAGCAGAAGCACAACGGAGAAGATTTTGAAGTAGGAGTCACTGTCCTCACGCAAGATTCGAAAACATCAGCGCGTAAAACTCTTTAAGCGTTTGGGATCAATTCCAAAAATTCAAAAATGAACCGCAGGAAGGAGTGTCTTGTCATCACGCGTGACCTGGCGCCATACCTCAGGCTGATCCAGTGACCTGACACAGACACAGTTATCGCCCATGTATTACTCTGTGTGGCTGCTATCCACCAACTAACTTAAATACTTACAACGAATAAACGGTAGGTCTTCGTATTTTTGTTGAGCAAACGCGAGGTGTTATTTTATTTTTTTATTTACGTACAAACTGACGTTTCGGCGGATTTCGCCTTTCTCAGAGCCTGGAAAGGTCAAGTTGATAGCAATCTATTCGGCCAGACGCCTCCATAACTAAACAAAGAAACTCTAAACCAGGATTTCAATCACATTGAACACAGTTTTGCACACTCACCGCTTTCTATGAGCTTTCCACTAAGTATGTCACGTAGGGACCAACCGCACAGAAATCACATGGAAGCATAATGTGCCCCTCCCATCAGAATAGCAGTATTATATACTGCCCTATATCACGCGTGATAATGAGGCATACTTCCCTGCGGTAAACGGTAGGTGTTTAAATGAAGCTGTTTCTTATGGGAATGCAAATTTACTTGTTAAGTTAGATCTGCTGGGGTTATGAAAGTGTTTGGCTGAGTAGATCGCATCTCAATTTGACTTTTCCAGGCTCTGAGGATGACGAAACCGCTGAAACGTCAGCTATTGTATCCTAGTAAATTCTAAAATAACAACCTTATGTCTGCTTATTGAAGAAAAGAATCAAACGTGCAGCCTATCATTACAAAGCAAAGACATGTGTAACTTTCTATATTACATTTTAAATTTCCATTTGGTGACTATAGAAAAAAAGACGTACTCACCATTTGGTTTTATACCCGCGATCAGAATGATCAGGTAGGGAAATTGCAGAACGGCGTACGAGAAATCTATGAAAGCAAGCGAGATGAGCAGAATAAGGTTTTCGTTCCTATAGAGTCGCTTCGTGGTAAACCAAGCAAATAGCACAAGGAAATTGGCAAGAATTTGTAGAATGCAGACGATTAACAAGAATACATCGACGACGAGAGAGATGCTGTTGCTGACCATTTTCTTTTAGTTTCCTGGCACTAAAAATGTCACTCCTACTTTAATACGACAAGAAATTCATAGAAACATAAGGGGCGGAGCTTTCCGTCAACGCTTAATTAACATCGTGACGTATTATCCAGTGACATGGCATTTGTAAAAGTCATCACGAGTCTGAATGCACTGTAAAATTGAAGAAGAACAATTGAGTAAAAACAAGGTCAGTGGGAAGGAAATTGCTTGTATTTTCTCGTAAGACGAGTTAATAAACCTGTAAGTGCAAAACCACTGAAGGATACTACTACAACGAATTTTCTGCGTTGATATCTTATAACCGTATACATCAATGAAATATCGTTTTACTGTTATGTCTGCCCAAAATTGCCTGAGCAATGAGCACGACATAAAGCAGAGAGTTGTCGATGTTGAGAATCTTCATTTCTGCATAACAACATATCTCTTCCACTTTTCATTGCCTGGATACATTAATTTCAACAAATGATCTGATAGAAGCCCAGATAGATGTTACTGTACGTCAGCAGTATAGCCTTCAGCGTTCTAAACGTTTCTTTAGTCGAAGAGCATCATACGAACTCCGCCTCATTGCAAAGTTTGAGAGGTAGAACAGCTCTGATTATGGATTAATAAAAGATCTACGTGGTTGTCTCACAGACATTAGCAGAAGTCGTGGGCCAAGATTGTGATTGCTTTGCAGGATGCAATGGGCACCGAATAGGATCGTCTTGGTCATTTAGTTGGGGTGGTTCTGACAAGCATTGTTGGAGTTTTTTTGACTGTCCATAATGTAGAACATTGCGAAGGCACTCCAAATATATTGGCTTACTCTCAAAAACTTCTCAAAGCATTGCGATTACCTGCAGCAAAAAAAAATCTACTGCACGCTAATCTCCATTAGTGGCTACTAGTTAGCAGAACTGACTAGGGGATTTTGCTTGTTCGAAGAGGAAACAAAGCATTGCGCGTTTCGCACAGTGTCTCGTCTGAGGAATGCTGTCTAATACTAAGAGTGGAGGTGCCTGCAGTCAGATTCCCACACAACGTCAATATGAGAAATTTGCTTGCGTAATTTTAGGCAATTTGCTTTTTTAGTTCATTTCTCATTCCATTTTCGAAATTGCTAGCAATTTTCAAGTGTGGGCACTTATGTGATTGATGTTTCTATGCGTAACCCTGCCACATTCTCAGTTGTTCCCATTTTTAAAAAAATCGGTGACTTAAATTAACGTCGATATAAGCGAGACTCGGTTACACACTCAAAATAATGTTGGTCCCAGCGATCCGTTGTGATGATGACGTCAGTGATGATATTTGTCACCCTATGAGAGGAACTTGAATCGTAATTTCTTTGTAAACGGTATGACTGATTTGTTATAAAAAGAGATACAACGATCGACAGTGCTTTCTATCTATGTTTGCGCACATATTACGAAATAATATAACCTAAGTATCGCCTACATAATCTATGATGTCGTTGAAATTAAATGACTCAAGCAACGTTAGTAAAACACTGACGGAGTGCACTTGTCGCACGGAGGATGGCTATTCATTGATGTTAACGAGGATGATGTATTCAGATATTTTTGGCCAATTCTTTCCGAACTAAGTGCTATTGTTCTTTATCGACGAAACAGAATAGCAGACTATGAAGAGAAAATTCATATATCCCCGGGTTTGGTTTTATATAAGGCGGGTAGAACGTGATGAGTTCAGAAATCAAAGTATAAGTTGTCGTTGGTCTCCACGGCTGCCTTTCTGGGAGTAGCGATTACATTTTCTGAACTTAGGATTTCAATCATCTTTGTTTAGCAATTGGCGATGTTTCGAAGGGTTATAGTTGTAATGGTAATCTTATTGTTCTCTATGCTCCTTTTTTGTCTCCTAGAACGGGTCCTTATTACGGAGGGGAGAGGGAGGGAAAGTTTTAACGTTAAACTTAAGTAACTAAACTTTTACATAGGTAGTAAATCAACACGACACTAAGAACATGGTTAGAAAGGCAAATGTGGCTGGCTTATGTAATAACAAGGAGCAATTTTAATGTATCGGCGATTAAAACGAGGTATGCATAACATCCAACTGAGGTCAATACTATTCATTTAAATGGAGCACACGACAATAAGATTCTACAACACGAGGCGAAGGAGCAGGTGAAGGATGTGAGCGCCTAAGGAACAAAACTATGGTCACTGCTTCTTTTCTTCATTGATAGCTGGAATACATGCCATAAGACTCCTGCTTTCCAAATAGTGCAGTTTGAAAGCGCTGACTCACTGCGTAAAAGTTTATCAGGCAAAGACCCTTAGTTAGTGCGAATAACCATTTCAATAGTACCACAGTACTTGTGAGGTGAGCATATAAAACTTAAAAAAGAAAGGACGATATAAACGATACCATAGAAGTGTAGTTCAAGTTCAAATGAGAGCGTCTTCTATGACATAAAGGATAAAGGATAAAGCTCTCAGCGGTGATCAACCGCTGAGGGATGCACCATGCATTCGACTTAATTAAATATCGTTGAAGATGAATGAATGCACATCTGGTCCTTACAATGACTCGCAGTGGCCCTCCGATGTATCGAACCAGTGCCGCTATCCTCCCAGAGAACTCTGGTACCAATTTGCCGACCCAAGAGCGATGGAAGGCTTAGTGGGCAAGTAAACGGGGATCGATCCCACGTCCAACCACTGCACCACACGCTCTCCTTAGTATGACATTATAACATACAAATAAAAATAGTGAAAATTCTCGACCAGGAAGTGAACGGTCTCCATTGTAGTCATCATGAAAAAGTCAGCGTGCTGCTTACCTTGTTCAATTCACTTAATCCGCGACTCGTAGCATAAAGTTATTCAGACATAATTCAAGGCTCAATCATGGCATTGAAGGCGCCAATAATGCTCTTATATACGACACTATGCTCTCTACTAGTTTTTTCCAAGTTCGTAAAAAGCGCTTCTACCTAGTGCTCGCCATGGTTTGATTTTGGGGCAGAGGAGTCGAATACGGTTAAAGTTGCTATTGGTTCAAATCTAGCGTAAAAGTTCTATTCGAATTGTTAGTTCTTCAAGAAAACCGATGTCCTCGACTATGTTGAGGGCACGAACAACTTCGTCTCCTCCATTGTCTGGTGCTTTAAAAGAATTAGGTTGTTCAGAAAAAAATGAGCGTTCATCACTATGTAATTTAAGATGTAATGACTTGCTTCGAACAAAACTTTATTTTAAAAAAAACTACTTGAATCTATACTTCTTTGCCAACGAGAGACAAGTTGATTTATTCCAGTTGCATAAAAAACTGGAGTTCTGGAAGCGATGAATTCGTTGAGCACTTTTTTTGCGTCATCGTAGTTGGTGAAGCATTTCTCGCGCAGGAAGTCGTCAACATGTTTTAAGAAGTGGCAGTCGGTAGATGAGAGGTCTGTTGACTATGACAAATAAGCCAAAGTTTCATAGCCCAACTTGTTCAATTTCTGTAGCGCTGGTTCCGCAAAGTGAGGCGGGACGTTGTCGTGGAGGATTGTACCCTTTCTGTTGACTAATGCCCGTCGTTGTTGTTGGAGTTTACGGTGCGTTTCGTCGATTTTTTGGCAATACTTATCTGCCGTAATCGTTTCACTCGAATTAAAAAAAGCCTATGATGAATCAGCCTGGCTGCAGACCACCAAGCAGCCACCATGACCTTTTTGATACAATTTTGGCCTTGGAAAGTGCTGTGTAGCCAGATCGCAACCCATCCACTGAGCTGAGCGTCGCCAGTTGTCCTACAAAATCCAGTTCTCGTTGCACGTCCCAATTCGGTCAAGAAAAGGGTCGGTTTTGTTGCGCAGAATAAGGGCAGACGACACTTTAAAACATCGTTTTTCTTTTATTTATCGTTTAATTCGTGTGGCACCCACTTATCGAGTTTTTGTATTTCCTATGCCATTTAAGCGATTTGAAATTGTTTCTGTGTTTACGTGAACCTGTTCTGCAAGCTCTCGAACAGTTGTGTGCGTATTTGCTTCCGCTAGTGCCTTCAGCTCGTCGTCGTAGGGCTCAATGGGGCGTCTGGGGCCTTCCTTAACTTCGAGATCGAAATCACCAGATCGGAATTTCCGGAACCATGTTCGCACCATTGATTCAGCAACACTGTCTTCAAAGCAAACTCCATTAATGTTTCAAGCTGTCTTTGCTGCACTAAGACCGAGTTTGAACTCATGAAAGAAAATTTCGCGAAAGTTCGTTCATGACGTCTCAAACTGCAAAGCTCAAAATTAATAAAAAAAAAATCAACTTTTGACAACATACAAAGACATGGTTAGAAAGAGCATAAAATCAGCGTTTTAATAATTTATAATACTGCAAGGTACAAAGAATATTTTATTGGTAAAAACTACATCAACACAAAAAATATTTTAAAGCGCTCATTAATTTCTGAACAACCTAACAGTTCTTCTGTGGTATCACAAAGTATGTTAAATGTGCAGTATCTCCTGGTTTTAACCACTCCAGTAACGTGCACTCAGTCTTCTTAGTTTAAAACTACACTCACTCAGAAAAAAATTCGAATGCCAGCGTGAGTGCACTGCATATCCACAGATATTCGTCATAGCTTTCAGGGATTTGAGTAGCCTCGAACGGCAATGAAATATTAGCAGCCTCTCGATACACGTTTTACCCAACACCACCGTATACGAGGCTCCTTCAGGATTAGTAGAATGACAAAATTCTACTTTACTATAAGTGGTGACTGATAGCCGCGGACTGCATGTGGTGCACTCGATTTCGATTTAACTCATAGTTCACATGAAGATTATTTGTTGCGGGTGACTCTTAACCACTTTATAAATGCTTCCTGCCACTGTATGACAAATTTTTGGCAGATTTCACTTGTGGGTTACACAATATGTATGTACGGAAAGAAGACCTTGATCGGAATGCCTGCATGAATGCAACAGCCTTACGAGAAACCGGGGCAGCATATACAGAAAGTTCATTCCTGTTTGGAGGAGCTCTAACAAAAATACTGGAGTCATAGAAGCGGCTGTACAAAAAATAATGATTTCTGAAAAGGTCGGGAAGCTGGATAATCATTTTGAAATGCGCCCTAGAAGCTGCGTTTCCAAACACGGCCATTGAAAGAATTCAGTCTTTTTCCACTACAATGTCTGCACATAAAAACCACAAAATAGGCAGGAAACCTATCGGCTACTTGAAAAGGTAATAGAAGGGCAAGTTCTATGCTTATATTTAAAATATATGTTATAAAAACAAAGACCATAGTTGATTACTCCTAATAAAATGCATTTATGTGTTTAAATTAGATTCTATTAAATGTTGCAAGTGCAGTTAATGCCGGTCCAGCCCATACTATAAAATTTTCCGCTCTACATACAAACTCACCAGCAAATGACAGTTTCCCAGAGAGGGCCCCTAGGCCAATAGTGGCAGAGGAACCATCAACAGCATACAACTGCATAATGACGAAGATCGTCAAAAAAAAAGTACAAAATTACTAGCATTTTATCTAAAAATTCAATTCAACGGTATGCCGAATATCAAATGTTTGCTTAAAACGAGAAGTGTGGGCGGTCAAATTTGTTGTATGCCGTGAAAGTTCAATGTATCAACTCTCCTAAAGTAGGATTAAAGTCCTTTGTTGTACAACTTTGATTCACTGTGTTATATATATATACATGTGTATACATATACATATACACATATATATGTATATATACGTCGCCACAACGCACCTTCTGCGGATCGCAGCATTGCTTTCGCTCGATTCGCTTCCTTGCACACATAATACAAGAAAGCCTTCAGTCATCTGGTTTTATTTCTTTGAATACGAAGTGAGATCATTTTTCCTGAAATTCCGGTATGACTAGCATTACTACATCGGGACGTTTACAGGTTTGAGCCACCTTTTGTGGATTGGAGGGAGCCAACTGATCATAAACGAATCGCCACCATTTTCGCAGTTCAAAGATAAGCAGGCTTACTGAAGCCGATGCAGAGTAGAACTAACGTCTTGTTAGTATTAAACAACATCGCTACCACTACATTATCCTCCACTACACATTATAAGGGTGACAAATAAAAACTAAAATAAAAATAAAACAATATATGAATGCGTCGTTTTCTTGTTCAGCAATAGCGAGGTTTTAAACAGCATACAATTGCTTCCATAGAAAAACAATGCAATACAACGCTAGCTGACGTTTCGGCAGTATCGCCTTCTTCAGAGCCTGGAAGAGTATACTGATATACAATCTAGTAGGCCAAACGCTTCAATAACACTTACAAGAAGACGAAAAACTATATGGTTACTACATGATCAACAGCTTCTCGAAAAACTCACCGCTTTTTACGTGACTTCCAATGAGGAAGTTTAGAACAGCTGATTATAGTCGCGCATGGTTGATACCTACACCATCCCACATCAGAAATTGATGCGAAGCCACGGGTATGACCTTCGCGCATTCATCCCTGTTATTCATTGTAGGGTTTTTGGCATTTATCCAAAAAGTCTCAAGTCTCAATATATTCAACTCCGCAATTATTATAAGAGATCAGGTATAACGTGGGCGCGTCGCTCTCCTTCTAAACTTAACTCAGGGGTTACTATTTCGTACCCATTGGAAATGGCTATTTGCCGAACCACGTTGCGCGATTCTACATTTAGTTCCCTACTTGTGCACACAGAGGTGACCGTTCGAAACATTTTTCTCACAAGCGCTCTTTTTGTGAGTGAAGGGTGGGAAGAAAGGAAATGAACGGGAATGTTCTTGTTGCTTGGCTTTTGGTACCACTTCGTAAAGTAACCGCTACTTGATAGCTTTATTTGAACGTTTAAAAACGGAAGCTGGTTTTTGTTCGGTTTCTCCCAGGTGAACTTAATGTACTCAGACTGCTCGTTCAATAATTCAAAGCATTTGTCCATCTCCTCCTACGTAAAGAAGACGACAAAGCAATCATCTACATATCTGGAGTAGAGTAGTGGCCGGAGATCGAGAACAGGGGCTTCTATCATAGACATAAACACAATGGCAAGGCTTGGTGCCAGTCGCTCTCCCATTTCTAACCCCATTTATTTGCGCGAAATATTTCCCAGACCATCTGAAAATCGAGCAGTTTAGGCACCCATTTAAGAGAGCCATTGGCTGCTGGATGGATAAGCCATGTATTATTCTTCCTTCATGTTCAGCAAGAAGTTAGAAGATGGCCTGCATTGCGGAGTCATTTGATACGTTGGTGTACAGCGAGCTAACGTCGAAGGACTCCATCACGTACGCGTTATTACGAGAGGCGTTACGCAGACGTTCAAGGAACATGTGGGTATTTGTGAGGTGAGCTGGAATGTGGTTAAGCAACTGGATAAGTATTAGGCATAAAAACCAGGCTATTCTATCCGTTGGCCCGTCTACACAGCTGATGATGGATCTAACCTCAAATGATGACGGATTAGTTGACGCAAGATCATCAGATGATACCAAGCTATGTGTTTTAATAAGTGACGGGACGTTAGCGACATAAGGACACATTACACACATTTTATTAGCAGTGAAGTAAGCGTAGCTATAAAACGATGATTAAGAAATATAAATATAAATATAATATAAAAAATATAATGATATAAAACGACGTACCTTAACTCATGCAATCGCCGTCCCTACCGTAAGGGCAAATTACGCAATTTGTTGTTTCACACAGACGGTCATACAGGCGGTTGCGAACTAATTGGCGACGTAGAGTAGTCGGTGGTAATTCAACTATCGCTACCGATTCCTCTAGACCTGCCCTTCTTAAGCATCGTTTTGTAGCTACGCTTACTTCATCGCTTATAAAAGGCAACATAAACGGGACTTTCTTTTGGCCAAGTGTTTCGTGTGGGCGCGCCGTTCTCCTTGTGAACTTATCTCGTGTGGTTACTATTTCGTAGCCATTGGAGATGGCTAATTGCCGAGCCAAGTCACGCGATTCTTCCTTTAGTTCCCTGGTTGTGCACACAGCGGTGGCTGTTCGAAACATGTTTCTCACAATCGTCCTCTTTGTGTGTGAAGGCTCGAAAGAAAGGAAATGAACGAGGATTTTCTTGCTACTTGGCTTTCAGTACTACTTTGTCATGTAACCGCTACTTGATAGGTTTTTTTGAATGTTAAAATATGATTTATTAGCGATGAAGTAAGTGTAGCTATTAAACGATGCCTAAGAAGGACAGGTCTAGAGGAATCGGTAGCGATAGCTGAAATATCACCGGCTACTCTACGTCGTTAGTTAGTTCGTAACCGCTGTATGACCGTCTGCGTGAAACAACAAATTGCGTAATTTGCTCTTACGGCAGAGACGGTGATTGCACGAGTTCAGGTACGATATACCTGATCCCTTATAATAATTGCGGAGATGCATATATTGGCGAAACGGGCAGACCTTTGTGTATCCGTATAAAAGAACACCGAGATGGCAAACGAAAACTAAGACGAAGCACCCCACTAGGCACGCATAGGGTAGAAAAGATTAGCGGAGACGACTTTGAAGTAAAAGTCAACATCCTTGCACAGGAGACTAAAACACAGCGCGAAAACTTCTTGAGACTTTTTGGATAAATGCCAAAAACCCTACAATGAATAGCAGAGATGAATGCCCAGAAGTCATACGCGACCTAACCCCGTATGTTCGCATCAATCTCTGATGTGGGATGGTGCAGTCATCAACCATATGCTACTATAATCAGTTGTTCTAATCTTCTCCATTGGAAGTCACGTAAAAAAGCGGTGAGTTTTTCGAGAAACTGTTGATCATGTAATTACCATAGAGTGTTTCGTACGTATGTAAATGTGCTGAAAATAAATGTATGCTGTTTAACAACCTCGTGATTACTGAGCAAGAAAACGACATATTCATATTCCAACACAGAGCTTAATAAAAAGTCGATCCTGGGAACTATGTATATATAACTCCCACGTCGGACTTTCTACTAACCTCGGCATTGATTGAATAATTCTTTCTACTTCTGTTCAGTAAACACGAGGTGTTATTTTATTTCTTTATTTACGTACAAACTGACGTTTTGGCGGATTTCATCTTCCTCAGAGCCTGGAAAGGACAAGTTGACTGCAATCTACACAGCCAAACACCTCCATAACGAAACAGAGAAAACGCTAAACCAAGATTTCAATCACATTGAACACAGAATAGCTTCTCTGCACACTCACCGCTTTCTATGAGTCTTCCACTAAATATGTCACGTGGAGACCAACTGCACAGAGTTCACGCGGAATCGTATTGTGCCCATCTCATCAATATAAGCTGCATGAGTTCGGGTACAGTCTATCTGATCTCTTGTAAAGCGTGCGGGAACGAATACGTTGGCGAAAATGGTAGACCACTCTGCGTGCCTATAAAAGAACACCTAGTCGGCAAACGTAAGCCAAATACTCCACTAGGCACGCGTAGGACGCAGAGAAATAATGGAGAAGATTTTGAAGTAGGGGTTGCGATCCTCGCGCAAGAATCGAGAACACAAGCACGCAAAACTCTCCAGGCGTTCTGGATTAATTGCAGAAATCCGAAAATCAACCGCAGAGAAGAGTGCCTCATTACCACGCGTGATATGGGGCAGTATATAAACCTGTTATTCTGATGGGAGGGGCACATTACACCTCCATGTGAATTCTGTGAGGTCGGTCTTCACACGACATACTCAGTGGAAGAGTCATAGAAAGCGGTGAGTGTGCAGAGCTGTGTTAAATGTGATTGAAATCTTGGTTCAGCATTTTCTCTGTTTGGTTATGGAGGTGTTTGGCTGAATGGATTGCTGTCAAGTTGACCCTTCCAGGCTCTGAGGAAGGCGAAATCCGCTGAAACGTCAGCATGTACGTAAATAAAGAAATAAAATAGCACCTCGTGTTTGCTGAACAGAATTAGAAAGAATTATATATATATATATATATATATCTTAAGATAAGCTATTGTGGATATACACCTTTGAAATTATAGTTTTTGTGGTCGCGGTTGGAATTAATTACTGCGTTATGACGTGTTTTACTTAAGTAAAAGCATGTTTACATACCTAGTGAAATGTGGCGTGTTATTCTAATTACTACCCATACTGAGTGGACAAAGGAACAGAATGAGAAATTAGGTTCGTATTCAAAACCTCTAGAGAATTTCACCTGACCGGAAATCAGTGATTTCTAATGCTAGTGAACTATCCAACCGCCGACGTGGAAATTTCGTATGACTCAAGTTATGCCGTTTATTCAATGTAGTAACAATGCGACAACTATAGGCTTAATAACTTTGAGACAGCGGTTTCTCCTGGTGTAGAGTTATTGAAAAAGAACTGATAATCTTAGGATTGATGTTCTATTTTGCTTCAACCAAATATAGCGTGTCATTCTAAGTACTACATTACACTACTTACATTCTACGTTCTATTTCATTTTTTTTTTAAACTACATGCTTTTCGATATTCTACACCAGACTTTTTTTTCTCACTCCAAAACTCCCTTTAATACGTACTTAATACGGAAAACTATGAAAACACCACCCACTTTCATTTTAGATTTATAGCATGGTAATAAATCAAAACATCAGACAAAAAAGGACGGGAAACAGAACCTTATCGAAAGCAGCACAATAAAACAATAGGAAAATTAGCAAATACCGCTTTCTCTCTATGAACCATTAAATAGCTCTGTCATAGCTCGAAGCTGTGGTTGATTAGTTTCGAGTTTATTGCGAAACAAAGGTGGTATAAGGGGCTTAGAAGCACCATTCACCGGTGAAATGGACGCTATACATTTCACCCACCGACTTTGCATTTCAGCTCATAATACACTCATAATACATTATAAGAAATGAAATGGGGGTGGGGTACTGGAATTGACAGAACTTGATCAACCGCATAAAAAAACTCTTCTTCTATTGCGATGAAAATGTAAGCTTTTTTGGTGCATTCAAGTCGTGTTTCATTTGCCAAGGCTCAGAGCTTTGGAGTGAACAAACACATTCTGTGCGAGAAATGCTTCAGAAACCAGAGGCCGGGACTACTTTCAACGACTTAGTCGTCTCCAAAAGTATAATTGGCAGAAATAAATTCGCTCTGCTGAAATGTGAATATTATTATGGTTTTTATTTCCGCTATTAAAGAATATTCTCAACAAATTTGAGGATACAAGTTGAAATTCTTCGTTAATTTTCGAACAACCTAGTAATTACTGTCACTGTTTACGAAGAAAAAAGGCAAATCGTACATCATCAAAATATCGTGAGAAGCCCTTTTTCTACACCGTTGGTTGGTCAATGAATAAAAATAGTAAAGCCGAAGGGTGTGTTTCTCACGACAAAGCTGATTTTTCGACAACAAGCGACAACTCGTTAGCATGAGTATGTCAGGAGTTCAGAGATTTATGGATTTATGGAAAAGACCTTCCACGATCGTTTCAATCCCACGTATAATTTTTTTTGGGTTTGAATACGTCAAAAACCAAAACCTTCAAAAAATCAACAGAGAAATTTAAATTTTTGAAATTTTCAACGGAAGGAGCGGCAGCTGAAAGGATGCATCGCACACTGGTGAACACTATCGTGTTATGATGGACGAATTTCGCATATTCATTTGCGTTGGTGGCCGAAATGTGAGTGTTGAAACAACAAAATAAAAGAAATATATGTCATGGACTCTAACAGATCTCTCTACAATTCAATTGGGAACGCTCTATCCCGGCCATCTCAGGACTCTATGGAGAATCGTCTTGACGAGCGTTCTACGACAATGAAGACATAATGAAAATCCTCAAGCAGAGTCGAAGCCACATGTCAAAGTTGAAGATCTTCGTGGACAATGGATGGGAGGAAACAAATGAAATGTGGGAGTGCTGGGATTCGCACAGCAGACGTGAAGACAAGTTGTATAGAAATTTAAAAAAGAGGGAAAAGTTCTTATTGCTACAGATAAAATGAACTATTAATTGAAAAGTGTTGATCTAATTTGATAGAGTACATAGTTTTCACATCGTATGACTCCTGCAGAAGGCACCTCGTCAAGAATTTGTACTAACGGCCGCACCCAATATTCTCTGCAAGCGACGCGCATTGAAATCAAAGTGTCGTAGTCATACTCCTCTACTTTTTTGTTCGATTTTTCTTTGCTCCACAAGGAGTCTTTGAGGGCAGGCATCGAAATGATTAGATATTACCAAATGGTTCAACTCCACATCTTGCTAACTAGGCCTCCCATCTCTCCGAGACCGAAAATTGACTCCAGAATTGTTTGGTAAAAGCTCCAATATATCAGAACATGTGGAACGAATGGAAAGCATATAGGTTAAAAGCGTCCGGCAATACAAAATGGATCGATCCCGGCAGTCCCAGACTCACGCAGACTTCCATCCATCTGTCGTCCGCAAACTAGTATCAGACTTGTCTGGCAAGATAGCAACACTGCTTCGACATATCGCTAGGTCACTTCGAGTCATTGTAAAAGCCAAATATTTATTCAATCACCTCTAACAATGTTTAATGAAGTCAAATGCATGGCGCATCCCTCAGGGACTAATCAATGCCAAAAGCTCTGTCCTTTATTTCTATTGGAAAAACTAGCAGCTGCGTTTAAGTAACATTTGGCAACGTTCCGACGGAGATATACGAGGAGCATAAGCAGAGTCGCAATCACCACTCACCGACAGTCACGAAGAAGACAAAATCCTCAAGTTACAGGTGAACCTACACAGAAATCCGAAAACCTTCGTGGATAACGAATGCGAGACAACATGAAGAGCGAATGAAGTCCTGATTCCAAACAAAATCTGAAAACTAAATGCTTTACAATGATGCTGAGATATTTGCAAAACTCTGGACCACATGCGTCTCCGGTGGGGAACGAACGCGCTACTGTCCTATCCGGGAACGCGTTCACCACCACATCATGCGAGTCCTTCCTTTCGCCTGTCTCTCAGCTAGTTCTATCTATCTTTTGCCATCAGCAATCACCCATCAGCGGGATTGATCTGGGGAGCCCAAGTCGGCAACGAACCTATTTAAGCTGAGGCTGCTAACTGCATTACTAACTAATCACAATTTTAACTTATTATTTGCTGCCTACTCTTTTTAACGGCAGTGTGTACTGCGAAATATCACTTCAGTGATGCTGAGATATTTGCAAAACCACCAATTGGAATATTGGCAAAGAATAAAATGGTTCTGAAGAAGACGAAACCACCGAATTGTCAGCTATTACACTGAAGCTCTGAGAAAGAGTGACTATAGATTCTCTAGAAATCCTGAAGTGTCTAAGTTTTGATGAAAGACTCTTGAGAAACTCTGATGTTTCATAGTAGTAACTTCCTTTAGAGCGACTGTGAGCAGTAGCCATTTTTTCATTTCTTTAAATATTGCTCTTACGACTTCCAACTCATTGCTTACTTTCTTCATATGGTAAAATTCAACATGAGTTCTTTTTCACGAGCGATATTAACCACCCACCCCCGCATGTTACGCACATACCATTCTAGTTACTGATGCATTAAACTTATCCTTTTTCTTATGTACACTTACTTATTAATGTCGTTACAATATTATTGATGAACCATCGCTTAATGTTGTATTGTTTATGTAAGTCTAGTCATCCACCTTTGAGGTTCACATTGGGTCAACCAAAAATGTTCGATTTGGCAAGTTATAAAAAGACCAGCACTCTCTATTGAAATAACTCGCGCTCTGAATTCAACAACTTTTTGAATACGATAACAATGTAACTAAGAAAATTGCCACAATGACATTGCGAACATTAGAACGGATAGATGAAACTCTAAAAATAAGACATATATGAGCAAAAATTAAAGCCATCCCTATATGTAGCAAGCAAGAATTCTTCCTACAGAAACTTGATATTAGCCCGATGACTGGAAAGGACAGCAAATCAATGACTCTCAACCTAGAAGATTCAACAGAACTTGTGCAAATTTGAGGAACTGTAGAACTGACCCATTTCAAGGAAGAATATGAAAGCATATAAGTTAGATAAGATATCTACCCATTTCAATGATCTTTGTTCAACTGAAGGGCAAGTTTTACAAAAATTTATTGCGGAAGGACTACGGAGAGCAGTCGGAGACATTCTACTTTCGCATCAGAACAATCAACTCATTATAATGTTTTGATGTTTTATACAGTTTCTGAAAGATATTTGAAGCATAAAGACGCAAGCAACAACTGGAGAAATGCTCCTTACCAAACAGCAACAATATAACCAAACATAGCGTGTGATGATATAGAGGTCTGAAGGCATTCTATTTTAGTCTCGTCAACTTACATACATACATTGGACCAAAGTTTGATGGCAAATACGGTAGTACTAAAGCACCCGTTCGGCACTGATCCGAAAACCGATAGAGCCCAGTCGATGAGAGATGATTAACGAGTTGAGATAGCGATTCCTCGATAACCTGTGATTAATTATTGTAAGGAAAACATCTGCTCAATATTTTTCGAACTGTTGCTTACAGTCAAAAAGGTTAGAATACCCGAATTCCAAACTTCTGATCAGCTATGGCAGCGGCATTCTCAACTACAGCTTCATTTTGAATGGACGATAGCGTACAAGTCGAATACACAACTGATCCTCCTACTTTCACAGATCGTAGGGAATTTCTAAATAAAACACACAGAACTGGGAAGGTGGATCTACGCTGAATTCCAAAACGCTTTCTGTTTAAGTGTGCGCAGATCATATGAACTAATGTTGACCTAATTTTCCATATCTTTTCTTTCACACAAGATTGTTTACCCTAAATATTAACTGAGAAGGGAATACAACTTTTCTTCAGTAGCGGTTCCCTATAAGTCGAACGCGTTTATGTGCGTCGACGGTGAACTAGCGATGAAAGCAGTGTCGTTATTCACTTCAAAAAATCACGCTAATACAGTGCAAGTTTAAGATCATTTCTTTCGTTCATAATTAGATGATTTAGCGTTGCTTCACACTACTCATACAGGTTCAGAAAATGGTAACGACCTCTCGAGGCATAAGATAGGAGAAGCACTTTAGCGGCACCACAACAGTAAAAACAGAAATCACTACTTTTTGGAACCCCACTACCACTGTGATCCAATCCTAAAGAAAAAAACGTAAACAATACCGCATTACATGAAGAAAGTCTGGTTACAGTTACATTCTTGCACGAGTGCTCATTAGAGGCATTTGAATTCTTTAGACCAAGGAATGCCGTTTTATTCGCAGCGATATTTGAGCATATGAATTCTTCCCGCAATGTAATCTCGGTTTTCTGATGATAACCTTGAGAAGTCGAAAGAGTGGTACTCCTTCGTAAGAACACAAATCCAAGAACAAAACTATCAGACAAGACTAACACCAAAATTTTAGTCTGCAACTGAGGTAAATTCAGACGTTCATTCGTCATTTGTGAACAGAACATGTTCCCATCGTCTTGAGTTACTGCCAGACGATCTGTCGAGCATGGAACGTCAGCCAGGACCTGAACATTGGATATCATTACTTACTTAGATACTTGGACGGCTCGTCCTCACTGGTTGTGCGGGCTCAAGCATATTCTTCACTTTTCGGAGTTTTAGAGGCTTAGCAATTGTGTTTCTCTGGAGTTTCGAGGTCAGCATGGCCAAAGTCTGCCCCAGAATATCATCATAAGTATTTATTTAAGCCTGAAATGGCTACAGAAGACAGCATGATTTTTACTAAACAATGAAAAATTTCGTGAAGGGACATTTCAAAACTGTTTTCTTTCACCAGAAACTTCTGATTTCTCACATACTGCAAACTCAAACAGGTTTTGATAACTAAAATACCTAACGACCTTATAACTTCACACACTTATAAACACCATGTCGTTCTAACCAACATTATATATACATACATATATATATATACATATGACCATACGTATACTTTCAAAGAAATGTTAAGAAAAAATTATTCAAAAGTGCAACGAAAATTAATGAGAACATCAAAAACAGACGAATTGTCTTTTTAAAACGTACTAATAAAAAACTATAAAAAATAGCCAATAAAAAAGTAATAAAAGCATTAAAAACTAATCAATTGTCTTTTTACAGCGCCCCGTGCGGCCGGTTGATAACAACATGTAGCGCTGCATTCTTGGAACAGCCTATTCCTACCTATGACGAAGACCTGAGAAAGCTATAGCAAATTTCGGAATTCGAGAGAAAACCACGTTCGTTTTACTGTTATAATGTCAACGAAAAGAAAAGTCCAAGATCTCCAAGTTCCAACCAAAACCATACCCAAGCTCGACCATCTTTGTGGATTCGCGATAACAAAACGAATGGAAAAGTGCCAGGATCTTCACAACGCGTGAGAACTAGTCACTTGATTAGCAACATATATATTCACACAATTTACTTATTTTTTAGTTACTGCCTACTACAGTTTTCACGGTAGGATATTATGCGAAATCAACATCAACGATGCTGAGATTTTCGTAAAAATTGGACCATGGGCCAGATCGACCCACGGTTTCCCCTTCCGGAGCTCGCGCATTACACACTGCACCACGGAGGTCCTTGCTCTGCGTTTCTCTCAGTTAATTTTCTATCTACCAGTGCCATCAGCAATCAGCTGCCAACCAACGGGATTGATCCGGGCAGCCTACATCGGCACTGAACCCCGTTAAGCTGATTATATATATATATATATATATATATATATATATATATATATATATATNTGTTTCATCAAAATATAAAGTACTTGTAGAAATAACTGTTGAAATTATACTATATTATATTATATATATATATATATATATATATATATATATATATATATACATATAATATAATATAGTATAATTTCAACAGTTATTTCTACAAGTACTTTATATTTTGATGAAACAAGCTGTAAGCAATATTTTATGCTAAAAAAAAAGAACAGCAGCCGCAAGTATGCGCTCTGCTTTCGAGAACATCAACACTATCCTCTTGCGTTGAATGTAAATCCTCTCACTTAATCGCTTCACTACTCCAGGCATAACCCCCGTAGATGAAACGAGAAAAAGAAAAACGACTCGTGGACTTCAGCAGTCCAGTAAGATAATGCGTAAGTTTGTATCTGGTCAACAGAGATGTGCAGACTTAAATAGTTTTATGCTTATAAAATCTCATAGCCTAAATTATTTTGAACACGTGTGACCCAAAAAAAAAATGGTTCACATTTCCTGTCACTAAACAATGAAATGCGTAATACCTTACTTGGACATGTTGAACTCGGAGAGCTCACTTCTTCCAAATACAAAATTCACCAGTGCAAAACTGACCTTATCATAAAGATTAAATTCATTCCATGTAGATAGACTACTGGCATCATTTCGTTTCAGTATTACCATGTCAGAGACTGCAGCATCCATTGGAATGTATGTGGAAAGAGCACGTTTTAGCATACCTAATCTTGTCAATTTGAAATCATTGCAAACGACTTTGCCTGGAATTGCGATTACTGCAAAAACTATACTGATCTAGTACTTTTTTCTAAAGCGTCAAATAATTACTTGGCAACATGGTAAGCAACGATAGCAGGCTTTTTCCTCCAGGTGCAGCACAAATGTCCAAAAGCGAATCACCTTTCTCTAATCCGAGTGCTAACACAGGTACAACAGAGCCACCATCTAACAGCCACCAACCTAAGTACCTTTGAATAGTAGACCTAGAAAGTAGGACAAAATTAACTATCACCCAAAGTGATTAAAAAAACACTAAATTGTAAATATTAACAATAGGTCGCTTTGACTAAACATATACCTTAAAATTCGATTGAATTCATATAATTCATTTTAAGAAATCTACTTTAATAACAAAACACTCATTAACCAAGCAGAACCTTGTCAATGGACATAAGCTGTAGTTACTCGAAACTCATCTAACAGAAGTCACCTACTTGGTATGCCATTTTGATCCTTAACAGGTGGCGGAAAGGAAGACAGAACTCCACGTGGATATGATCGTAACCGAAGTCCACGTGGATAATAGATGAAATGGTCCCGACGTGCCAGTTCCACACCCTCTGACTCAAAACCTGTCACTCTAAATAGATTCAAACATGAATTAATCTTCTCGTCGATATCGTTGCAATCGTCAAAAGTTGAAAAAAAAAAGTTCCCCATGCTTAACCGAAATGAGTTAAAATGTAGTTTCATATGGGCTTGCTTCTAAACTGCTACTTCAAATATGGTTTTAGAAAGTCTGCTTTATAGTCTGTGAGATTATACAGCAACTTTTGTGCTAATTGCATCTGAGCATCACAGATATGTTGTAGTAACTGTATTCTAGACTTACTGAAAATCCTCAAGATCCTTTCCTTTCGCTTCACTATTTCCCATTTGCACATCTCCAATGCTAGAAGTATGCGACGGCAGCTGGAATTCGCCCAATCCAGCTTCCGAACGCATGACAGAGTCCTCGAAGTGATTCACTGGTATCTCAGGATCATGTCCTTCCTATGTGAAAAACATCAATTATTGCTGAATAATCAGCCAAAGTATTTGACATATTATTCCAACAATTGAAAAAGTGTCAAAATTAAAGCATTTGTGATGAAACTGGTTTTTCTACATCAGATGAAAACTTCTCCAACAATAGTGTACTGTCAGAGTACACGCCCACGATTCAAAAATCTATAGAAAGACAATGCTGTATCATCTAGCGAGTGTATGCAATTTTTACAAAGTATTAAACCTCAAATTTGTTAAACTTCCTAAAGCTTTGCCACCTCATCGTGATTAGGAGACGTTGCTAGGTGTTCCAGAAAGTCCAGCTGTAAGAAAACCAATACCAAGAATCACTGCCGTCCTGGTATCCAGCTAGTCGCATAGTGGCAAATCTGATCCGCAAGGTCGACAACTGCCTGCGGTTGCGACGACCCGAGGAACACTACAACTAGGCTGACGTCGGGACTCCGGTGAACCACAATGGTTAAACAAGATACCTTCGACCACACTACCACGCACGCTGCGTGCTCTCGTCTACGAGTCTACGAAGTGTGGTGAAACAACTGGTGAAAGACAACTAATTCTCCGGTTGCACAGACGTCACCGAAAACGCACAAAAGGAGCACGCCCACTACACGTCATGGAGACTGATTCTTGTTGCGCACCGATAACGTCAGTACAGTTTCTTCAGACGGTAATTATTACACTGTTCTTGAGTTCACAGGATCGACTTTCTCTTAACCTCGGCATTGGAATATGAATGTGTCGTTTTCTTGTTCAGCAATCGCGAGGTTTTTAAACAGCATACATTTACTTCCATAAAAACACAATACAATACAACGCTAGCTGACGTTTCGGCAGTATCGCCTTCTTCAGAACCTGGAAGGGTATACTGATATACAATCTACTAGGCCAAACGCTTCAATAACACTTACAAAAAGACGAAAGACTCTCTGGTAACTACACGATCAACAACTTCTCGAAAAACCCACCGTTTTTCGTGACTTCCAATGAGGAAGTTTAGAACAGCTGATTATAGTCGCATGTGGTTCAAGAAGCGGCGACACTACCACCATCTCCTTTCCCAAAAACGTTCTTTAGACAGCAGGACCCTAGCGATGGAGTTGACATAAAATTCCGCGCGTTTTCGGACGGCGTTCTCAAGACCCTTGATCACTACCGCGATAGAAAGTTTATCTCTAACCTTACAGCCGGACAAAAATGTGGCAAGCGGGAAATTAGAGAATTAATAAACTCGAAAACAATAAGATTGTCAGTTAGTGATAAGGGGGGAGAGTTCGTAGTTATCCCTCGCCAGCTGGATGTTGAGATAACAGAGGAACATCTTAGTGATGCTACTCTCTATCGCCCATCCTCTGAAAAGGAATATAAAAGTCAATACCGAAAGCTAAACAATCAATGGGTCAGCGTGGCAAAGGCTGCGGGTTTAAAATCATCGGTTATTTCGCACTTTAAAATCGATAGACCAACATGTCCCGTCCTATACCTACTTATTAAAACACATAAGTTGGTATCACCTGATGATCATGCGTCAACCAATCCGTCATCATTTAAGGTTAGACCAATCATCAGCTGTGTAGACGGGCCAACGGATAGAATAACCTGGTTTTTAAGCCTGATACTCACCCAGTTGCTTAACCACATTTCAGCTCACCTCACAAACCCCAAATGTTCCTAGAACGTGCACGTAACGCGTCTCCTAATAACGCGTACGTGATGGAGTCTTTCGACGTTACCGCACTGCACACCAACGTGTCGAATGACTCCGCAATGCAAGCCATCTTCGAACTTCTTGTTGAACATGAAGGACGAATAAATATGCATTGCTTGTCCATCCAGCAGCTAATGGCTCTCTTAAAGGAGTGCCTAAACTGCTCGATCTTCAGATGGTCTGGGAAATATTTCGCGCAAATAAGGGGATTGGCAATGGGACAGCGATTGGCACCAAGCCTGGCCATTGTGTTTATGTCTAAGATAGAAGCCCCTGTTCTCGATCTCCGGCCACTATTCTACGGCAGATACATAGATGACTGTTTTATCATTTTCTCTACTCAAGAGGAGATGGACAAATGCTTTGAGTTATTGAATGAGCAATCTGAGTACATAAAGTTCACCCGGGAGAAACCGAGAAAAAACTGGCTTCCGTTTTTGGACGTCCAAATAAACCATTCAAGTAGCGGTTACCTTACCTGACAAAGTGGTATCGAAAGCCAAGTAACAAGAACATCCTTGTCCATTTCCTTTGTTCCCACCCTTCACACACAAAGAGGGCGATTGTGAGAAACATGTTTCGAACAGCCAACTCTGTGCGCACTACCAGGGAACTAAAGGAAGAATCGCGCGACTTGGCCCGGCAAATAGCCAACTCCAATGGCTACGAAATAGTAACCCCACGAGATAGGTTTACAAGGAGAACGACGCGCCCACGCGAAACGCTTGGCCAAAACAAAATCCCGTTTATGTTGCCTTTTATAAGCGACGAAGTAAGCGCAGCTATAAAACGATGCTTAAGAAGGGCAGGTCTAGAGGAATCGGTAGCAATAGTTGAAATACCACCGACTACTCTACGTCGCCAATTAGTTCGCAACCGCCTGTATGACCGTCTGTGTGAAACAACAAATTGCGTAATTTGCCCTTACGGCAGGGATGGTGATTGCATGAGTTCAGGTACGATATACCTGATCTCGTGTAACAATTGCGGAGATGAATATATTGGCGAAACGGGCAGACCTTTGTGTATCCGTATAAAAGAACACCTAGATGGCAAACGAAAACTAAGACGAAGCACCCCACTAGGCACGCATAGGATACAAAAGCATAGCGGAGACGATTTTGAAGTAAAAGTCAATATCCTTGCACAGGAGTCGAAAACACCAGCGCGAAAACTCCTAGAGGCTTTTTGGATCAATGCCAAAAACCCTACAATGAATAGCAGGGACGAATGCCCGGAGGTCATACGCGACCTGATCCCGTACGTTCGCATCGATTTTTGATGTGGGATGGTGCAGTCGTCAACCACATGCGACTATAATCAGCTGTTCTAAACTTCCTCATTGGAAGTCACGAAAAAGCGGTGGGTTTTTCGAGAAGTTGTTGATCGTGTAGTTACCAGAGAGTCTTTCGTCTTTTTGTAAGTGTTACTGAAGCGTTTGGCCTAATAGACTGTATATCAGTATACCCTTCCAGGCTCTGAAGAAGGCGATACTGCCGAAACGTCAGCTAGCGTTGTATTGTATTGTTTTTATGGAAGTAAATGTATGCTGTTTAAAAACCTCGCGATTGCTGAACAAGAAAACGACACAGCATACATTTACTTCCGTAAAAACACAATACGATACAACGCTAGCTGACGTTTCGGCAGTATCGCCTTCTTCAGAGCATGGAAGTGCATACTGATATACAGTCTATTAGGCCAAACGCTTCAATAACACTTAAAAAAAGATGAAAAACTCAATGGTAATTACATGATCAACAGCTTCTCGAAAAATTCACCGCTTTTTACGTGACTTTTCCCTTCTTGAGGCTTCTAGTCGCATCAACATCCATGTGCTCGCCGTGAAGAGACGAAAAGCAGGAAGGCCAACATTCGTCAGTACGTTACCGAACAATCCCATCCATTCTCCGTATAATCAGCTTATACGCAATCCTATCATCGCGTTTGGATGTTTGTCTCCAACTTCCGCGCCAAAAGAAAGTTAATATCATCCAACTGCTACTCATTAATTTGCATAGTTGATGGCAGTGAAATGGATACGTTTTATAACGACTTGGAGGAAGTCATTCGCAACGGGAACTTGTATTCGTCGTTGGAGACTTTAGAGCCAGACTAGGAATGGACAACGAAAATGAGTACAGGACAGGAAAATCCGAAATACGAGAGCGAAGTGGTAGTGGAAACTGACTTGTACGATTCACATCTCTTCCACGGAAATTTAATTTCCAAGAAGAAAGAAAATCGCCGATAAACATGGAGAGTCTCCTAATAGTGCAACTAATGCGTAAATCGATCATATTCTCACGAGTACAAAATGGTGCCTCTTTAACACCTCAGTGGTACCTGGATTCTATACAGCATCTGATAACCGCCTCCGTGCGAAGATCTCATTCAGTTATAAGCTAGGAAAGAATTACTATCATTCATCGCCCAAGAAAAACGAAACAAGTCGAGTACGATTACAATATTCTCAATAAAATCCTCTCTTCATACTAATGGCAGATAAAGGATGATCCGAACGAGTACTAGAAGCTGCTTATCGAAAGACTTACAACTTGTGCCGAACGACCATTCTTCAGAAAAAATCCAGACCTCATCTCGGTTACCACCTGCTCGAAAACATAAGGACACAGAAGCTTAATCCTATTGCAACACGCATAAAACATGATAAATGCCAGCTGATGAAGATATTCGTAAAACGATTTATAGAAGTATGAAGATAGAACTAACACCACATCCCACCACAAGATGGAATTGATAACAGAAAAGTTCTATACCAATCCTTTCCGCTCCACAACCCCCGTGTCGGACCACAAAATCTACCATTGTGAAAACCGCCTACTCTGAGATGAGAGTTGCGATAGAAAGCACGGAGACACGGAGACAGAGACAGCTCCAGGACTAAATAATATCACCGCCGATTTCCTTAGAACTGGAGATCTCAGAAGAGAACAAAGAACAGGCGCGAAAAACTCTCGAGGCACTCTGGATTAATTCCAGAAATCCGAAAATGAACCGCAGGGAAGAATGTCTCATTATCACGCGTGATATAGGGCAGTATATAAAACTGCTTTTCTGATGTGAGGGGCACATTATATTTCCATGTGATTTCTGTGCGGTTGGTCTCTACGTGACATACTTAGTGGAAACCTCATAGTAAGCGGTGAGTTTGCAAAGCTGTGTTCAAAGTGATTGAAATCTTGGTTTAGAGTTTCTTTGTTTGGTTATGGAGGCGTCTGGCCGAGTAGATTGCTATCAACTCGTCCTTTCCAGGCTCTGAGGAAGGCTAAATCCGCCGAAACGTCAGCTTAATCGTGAACAAAGAACAATAACACCTCGCGTTTGCTCAACAAAAATACGATAGAGAACAGATTTTAAGTTTTTAGAAATTTCAACATAAACGCAATAGCTGCAAAAACCAACAGCACCATGAGGATATGCTGCTAAAGCAGATCTCCATCCGATTTCGCTTTCGAAATACGAGTCCTGCCCAGAAAATTAAGAAAAAATTTTCGCAGCCTCTAAAAAACGAGTACTTGCCTGATAGCACGAACTTTTAGGCAATAGTATAGTGGCTGTGTAATCTAATGGCTTTTCTCCCAATAATGTTCAAGATAAGCTGATATATTATATTGGCTAAAGTTCAAAGTACCCATTATTATCAGAAGCAATACTTGAGCATATTAAAGCCGTTGTATGCGTTCATGACACTTTACAATTGATTCCAACTCATTTTCCCCTGGGTGCTGACTTTGCTCTGGTTTTGCTCCGTATACTTTTCCCAGTTAATCATTAACTTCCTCATCACAAAAGCTGTGTGGCACGTGCATCGTGAAAGCTATATTCCACATGTGACAGGTATAACAAATCATATGCATTGAGTTCAATGCACAGTGAACAGGAAGAAGAAATAAGTTATATCCACATGACTGTCCATAGGAAACTTGCGTATTGATTAGTGTGCTACGCAAATAAAAATACTGAAAATTTCTTCAGCAAAACCTACGGTGAAGGAAGAAAGTGGTAAAAGGTGGAAGACGTACCAACCAAAGAAAACAAACTTCTTTGCTTCTATTAATACTAAAAGCGAGCGGTAAGAGATAGAGAGAATTCTAATACTCTCTTCAATGAATCAATTTCTCTAACCGTAGAAACATGGTGGTGACGCGTCTGAACTGGGACGTCTCCATGCCTGTCGTGACAACTTGGAGAAGACCCCAGTGACAATTCTAGACTTCCGGGAAATGGGACGAGACGCCAAACGAGTGTTAATTATCACGCATCCAATATTAATGAACACCAAGGTCCGAGTGTCTAATTACTAGGACGATGCATAGATAATGGAAAACTCTTTCATCACAAACTCGCAAATACTATTGTAATAAATATTCATGGTTTATGATGTTATCGAAAACCACGCTTAAATGATGACGGCCAGCTTAATGGTTGAAATGAAAACAGTCTCCTAGCTATTTTGGAAAGCAGTGTCATAATAAGATGGCTGTGTTCATTTTTTTCCACGTAACGGAACTCACGACGAAACAATCACAACAGAGTTACCTGTATCACCTGGAGTCCCGTATGTCGTCGAGTGACTCGAGCGGGTGCTAGTAAATCTCCCATTTTTCCCTGCCGCGCGCAAGAGTAGCCCAGTGGGTTCTGATCCTTCTAGGGAGTCGTTGAGCATCATATCTTTCCTCTAGGCTTTTCGTGAAGAACTCTGACCATCGAGCCGGTGGTCCTCCTGCAGTGCGGATCACATCTCGAGGAATCCAGTCACAAACGGCTCTTGTCCATCGGTTGTCATTCATATGCATTACGTGTCCGGTCCACCTTGTCTTCGACTTCTTGCCGTATAGAACGGCACCTTTGATTTTTGACCGTTGATGCAGGTCGGAGCTTCGTGTCCCTTCCCTAACTTGCTTGACAAGGGATACTCCTAGCATCGCCCTATCGACTGAGCGTTCAATAACGCTGCATGATTTCTCATTGTTTTTGCTGTACATTGGTAGTGTTCTGGTAGAAAGAGTTAGATAAGACTGGGTGACCTATAAACGCAACGACCAGGTTTCTGACGCATAAGTTAGGGCAAGAAGTACCGTTGAGTCGAAAAGGTGGGCACGGAGTTGGGTGTTCTTTGTTTTCCTCACTACATCTTCGATGCTCTCGAAAACTCCCCAGGCTACTCGTTTTCTTCTGCTCAGCTCTGGAGCTAAGTCGTCGTCGTGTTGACTCTTGATATAAATACACAAAACTGGAGCATTCGGAGATATTCGTTCCATTGAGCGTGAATGCGGCATACGAAATCAATCCGTTCCTCATAAACACCGCTTTCGTTACATTTAGTCGAAGACCAATCTTTAAACAGATTTCACCAAAGTCGTCAAGCATTCGTTCCGCTTGTCTAATGTTTGGTGTTATAAGGACGATGTCATCAGCAAAGCGAAGATGGTGTAATTGCCGACCATCGATTTTCACTCCTACGTTGTCCCATTCCAATGTTCGCTTGACGTTCTCGAGGGTGGCAGTGGCGAGATGGTACCGTCCTGCCTAACCACTCTTTTGACGTCGATATTTATATCGTTGTGGAATGGTGATATCTTGGAGGTGAAATTTTTACACCGCTCACGAAGAATCTTTATGTACTGAGTAGGGATTCCCTGACTAGCAACGGCTTCCATAATTGCTTCTATCTCAGTTGAGTCAAAGGCCTTCTTTAAATCGAAGAAAGTGGGATAGAGCGATCCTTCGTACTCTCTCGACACTTCAACGAGTCTTGTTATCGTGTTGATGCGGTCTATCGTACTAAATGCTTTTCGAAACCGTGCTTGCTCACATGGTTGTCCTTCGCCCAGTGTTCTGTCAATCCTGTTTAGGATGTGATGACTCGAGTGAAAATTTTGTAGACAACAGACAGTAAGCACATTGAGCGGTAGTTGGCGATATCGTAGACGTCACCCTTCTTGAACAATAACACGGTCTTTCTGGTCTTCCACTGAGAAGGGACCTTGAATTTAGAGAGGTAACGTGCGAAAAGTAGGGCAGTGTGTTTACGAAGACTGGCGGAAGGTTCTTTAGGTGTTCTGGTCTTATCCTGTCCGAATCTGGTGATGTTCGATTTTTCACCAACGTAATGACATGTCGGATTTCGGAAGGGAGAACCGGTGGTACAACATCTCCATCCTCCTTTATTTCATATAACGAAAGGTGGACGTGGCTATCGAAGTGATCTGAATAGTATTCGTGCACGATTTTCTCCATTGCCTTTCTGGACGCTGTAACTGTTCCGTCTGGGCGCCGGAGAGCAATCATCTTGGGCTTGTAATTGGCGAAGCTTCGGTGGGTTTTGCGAATGCTTCTAACAGCCTCTGCAGCTTCGACCATTACTGCTGCTCTTCTGTCTTTGAGATCTTGTTTTATCGCCTGTCTGCATTGCTTTGTAAGTTCGGACGTTAGTTCACGGTTGCCTCCATCTCGTGCTATTCCACCCTGATGTATTGGCTCGAGAGTTTCTGGAGACAGACATCTCTTAGTGACTTTCGAACTCTGAGCTTTCATAGCGCGCGCGTGAAGGTGTTGAATGAGCCGATCGTATACTTCGTCGATGTCATCGACAACGGCATCTTCCCAATAGCCCACTAACAAATTGAATAAGTACCAGTTTATGGTGGTTCTGGGACCTCGGTTTTTGAATTTACAGACTTTTTCTCCTTTCCGCGAGAAATAGAATCTTGCACGAAGGAGACGGTGGTTCGATCCCGTGTAGAATTTTGGGACAACAGCGACATTGGTCAGGTAAAAGCTTCGGTTTACTATGGTGTGGTCTATTTTGTTATGGAACTCACCACTGGGAGACTCCCACGTCCAGCGTTGAGGGTGGGGCATTTGAAATTGCGCATTACCATGGATGGTCTTGATCGTCATAATAAACTCAGAGAGCCGCTCACCCTGATCGTTCCATTCTAATCCATGGGCCGGAATGTGACGTTCTCCTTGGTCCAATCATGGCGTTAAATTCTCCAATGATGACCTTGGAAAATGTATGGTCTCCTCTGTAGAACTTCATGGCGTTAAATTCTCCAATGATGACCTTGGAAAATGTATGGTCTCCTCTGTAGAACTTCTCCAAGTCCATATAGAACGCTTCGACTTCTTCTTCGTCATAGTTTGATGTCGGTGAGTAAACGACGAAGATTGTCAAAGCCGATATTGATTCACATCTTTCTAGTCGTAAACGTCCGATTCGGGTTGTAAGTTGTTTGAATGAATCGATGTTCGTGGACAAACTCGTGGTGACGAGAACGCCGACCCCTCTACTGTCGCATTTTCCGAGGAACAGTTCTTCTCCGGTGTCATAGACGGCTTTGAATGGGTGGAGTCGTCTTGTCTCGGCCAGGCTGATGACGTCGTACCTTATTCTTCTCGTCTGCATGATCAAGTCTTCTATCCAGGGCTCGGATGCAAGTGCGCGCGCATTTTAGGTATAGATCACAGAGGACTCCCATATGAGGGATCTCGAGCCGGTACGTGGCGCGTCCACAGGTGGGAGTTAATCGGGGACCAAAAGCGACCTTTGCTTCCCTGAGTTGCAGGTGGACCCAGGGAATGGACTCCCTGTTTCTGCTGCGTATTTGGGACGTTCTTTCTGCATTTGCTAGGCGTATTCATGCATGCGTGTGTGGGTGCCTTCTTGCTTATGCGGATTGTATTCTAGGAGTCAATTCGGCCAAAAACCTGCAATCAAGTGACAGGGAAGCATATCGAAGACGGTTAGGGGTCGCCTCCAACAAATAAGCTCCATCTCCACACTAGGAGAAATTGGCAAGATACATATAAGTATACCCAGCCCCCATGTTCAGAGCCCAGCAATCTATACGTGGGTATCAAGAAAGCTAAAAACAGTAAAATAAACAGGTCTCATTCCGCTGACCCCGAAAGAGTCTCCAATTCGGCAGCGTTGAGTAGGACGAGTAGGGAGAGGTTGCTAAAATCTCAAGGAAAACTGAAGCCGCCTGGATCACAAAAGAGCACTACCATAAAACTGACGAAATTGTTCAAAAGTGCAACTTATGCATCCAGATTTTACCAACAGAAAAGCCTGGTCCCTCTTGTGACACAGCAAAGTTAGACTACACGTAGCGTAACTTGAGAAACAGAAGCTAAATGAGCTCGACTATGAAACGCTGCCTCACTCACAACTCAGCGGACCTCTCACTATCCAAATTCTAGGTGTACAATGCTAAACAACCAAGTCAGTACAAAAGACGTTTTTGCAGGAACCGTCTACTCTAGGACTTCAAAGTGCTGTTTTACAAAAACGGATAAAATTGCCTTTCGTGAGCAAAGATGGATACATAGCAGCGGCAATTTTTAACCAATAAGTTTGTTCTTATGAACTGATATTGTTGAGCTGACGCGAGGTTACTACAGTCGTTGTTGCTGTTGTTGTTGTTGTTGTCGATGTTGTTGTGTTGTTCTTAGTCTATGGCCGACCCCTCGACGATTTCGCCATCCTCATTGCCGTGGTGTTACCAGTGCCATCGACCAACAACAACAACAACAACAACAGCAACATGGACAACAACAATAACAACGACAGCTATACTAACCTCGCATTAGCTCAACAAGATCAGTTCACAAAACATATAAACAAATACATCCACTATTTATGCCAAGGAGCGCGTGTGGCGTAATGGCCGGAGGCGCTCTGCGACACATACACACGTGGGATCGTCTTTTGAGGTCTTCTGAGTTAAAGTTTGGTTTAAGCTTCACCGAGGCTAATTATTCTACAAATAATAGGCAAAAAAACAGCTGTAGGTATTCATACTACAGGCAACATAATTCTCATTTAGAATCGAAATATTCCAAGGAAATATCCCTGATAAGAACACGAGTCTCTTCATATTTCAGTCATGTAAATTCAGCGATATGCTGTCAACTGTGGAAAACCTCACCATGCTTTCTAGAAAAAGCTTCGTATCTTCTCTTGCTCGGCTATCAACGTCCTTCTTCTTCTGCTCTATCCTTTCCAAAGCTGTTTTACCACGGATTCTTTTAAGCAACTCCAAAGTGTTCAACTGCTCCAGTAAATCTTCGTGTGCATCACAATTCCTCAAAATTACGAGTCATTCCATCTTACAGAAAGAAATTCTACGGAAGAACTGAATTTCGCCTTCACATAAGAAATCAAAATTCCTTATCACTTCAGAGCACTAACTTTGAAAATGTGTTTATAACGGCAACGTATTTGTTTGGAGTTAACATGCCTAGACGAATACTCGGCCATCGTTTCCCAAACATCGGACCATAGTAAAAGTCACAGTGATCGATTGCTATAGCTGAAGGCGTTCTCAGTGGTTGAGTCTTGGCAATCTGAGAAGTCACTGCTCAGACCTAATAGCACTTTAAGCAACAAAGAAGAAAGATCGCAAAAATTTCTGATGGAACTTTCACTTAACAGTTACAGGAAAATGTGAGTTGATATGAATTCATACGTGAATTAACGTAGTCAATATGAATCGATTTTCGCCCATTCTATCTTGATGTTTATTCTGCTGCACCGAACGTTTCTTTCTACACGTTCCGTGCCTTAACAATAGCTTCCTTGCCACAAATGTTGCCCCAGACATCAGCTAAGAAGAGTTATTTCCTTTACTTATACCAATCTCGCAAAAGTTCAACAAGATCAGTTCACAGGAACGTAAAAACAAATATATCGATTATTCATTCCGAGGATTATAGGAAGTCGGCGTTTTGAGTTCTTTCCTTTACAATCTACGAGAAACTTAAACCAAGAAATTTGTTCTCTCGACAGGAAAACCGTTCTCGGTGAGAAAACCACTAAAAATTTTCTATTAAAGAAACTTTTTCTTCGCGGGAAGGTAATTAACTTACTACGACGTGTGTAAGTCCTTTAATGTGCTAAAAATGATACAGCGGAAATCGAGAGGATAGTTATTACATTAGGAGACGTAAGTGTTAAATAGAAACGGATTAACATTCATAAGAAATTAATGTAATAAAACTCACTTTCGGCTTGAACTTGACAATCTTAGACCGTATTTGCTGTCTTCTAAGTTCTGGCATACACCCAAGATGAAGGCTGATTTTCAACATCTGGAAATGAAAACTATTGCAGTACAGTGCGGTCCAGAGTTTTGCAAATATCTCAGCATCATTGAAGTTATATTTCACAATGTATACCCTGCCGTTAAAAAGAATAGGCAGTAAATAATACGTTAAAATTTATTACAGTACACTCTGTTATGCTGTTTCTCTAAGGATACCCCATCGAATTCAACAACTGCCAATACGTTAAAATTACAATCATTATAGAAGTGTAATTACAATGACGCTGAGATATTGGCAAAACTCCGACCCGCAGGTGCTTGCGGTGGAGATCGAACTCGCTATTACTCTTTCCAGATGCTAACGCGTTCATCACCACACCATACAGGTCTTTCCTATACATTCTGTTATTCTGTTTGTCTAAAGATACCCGATCGAATCCAACAGCTGACAGTACGTGAAAAATTACAATCATTCTAGAAGTGTTCACTCCATTAGGTTCGGATGGATGGAACTAAGAAGACCCATATCGATGGAGCTAACGGCTATGCACAACTGACTCGAATCATTACGGAGCTGAAGAAGACAAAGACGCCGAAACGTCAGCCGAGCAAAAGTTTTATAACAACTTCGTTTTAGCTTAATGATCCAAGGAAGTTCTGCCAGTATTTTTTCGATAACTACAATACTTAAAAACATGAAGACTTGACAGATTTTAAGGAGGTATGTCACCCTACTGCTTTGCGCACGTATAATTGTCCTGAAAAAATCATTTTCATTCTAAAAGATGTTGACGATTCAAGTCCACAAAAAACTCAAGCTTCTGGAAATGTTACCGCAACAGCGACAGCGGCATGGGAAGACATCTAATCCTGATGAACCTCATCCTATATTTTAAGCCGTCTCGCTGCTGTAGATATGGACGCAAACGAAGAGAAGCTGGCAAGAAAAGAATGACTTCTGAGCACCAAGAGGCAAGTGTTTCATTTCGACAACCTCCTAGTGATTGCAAAAACTTCTATTTCAAATATCGAACCTCATCGTGGTACATATCATCACCAATATGTGTACAGGCTCATGGTAATAAAATAAAAAGGGTGAAGCCTTCGGTGTTGATCAATCCCTGAGGGATGCGCGATGCATTCGACTTTATTAAGCATCGTTGGAGGTGACTAAATGCATATCTGGCCTTTACAATGACTCGCGGTGGCTTACCGATGTATCGAGCCAGTGCTGTCATTCTCATGAACAAGTCTGGTAGCAATTTGCCGATGCCGGAGGACGAAAGACTTGGTGGGTCTGGAGCGCGGAGAACCATCCCATGTGTATTGTAGGGCGCCTCCTACCACTGCGCTACACACGCTCTCACGGTGATGGCATTATTATAGAACTAACAAAAGAGGAGTTGATTACGCCTTTGCGCTAAAAGGTGACCTCACTCAAGAGCTACTTCTCGAAATGGAATCGCTTCCACGCTTCGGCTTATTGACATCGCACGAACGAACAATTACAAAATGCAGGGATACAGGATGGCTCTGACACCGAAGCACATGCAGATGTTGTAAAGAATACAAACATAGAATATGAATATAAAAAAGACGGATTCAATAAGCAAGTATTAGTAACCGAGTCTATCAATAAGCAAGAGATAAGAAATTACAAAAATATGATACAAAACTTAAGCATAGTTCAACATGGAAAGAGTGGCTGAGGTGCAATGCACAGTGACGCGGCCAATCATGAAGCAAGGTGCTAGTTCGACCCCCTCTCCAATTCTCCACTCCAATCCACCTGAGAACGGGTTAGCCAGGCTATCTCCAAGGCTGCAAGAAGAAGCGAATCGACCAGCATTCTACGTCATTCATAGAGAAGACGATATCCTCACGCAGCACCTGGAAGACGATTAGTGTTCGAAAAACATTGTGGACGATGAATGCGAGGAAAACGAGTCGAGTGCCAGAAATGCTGGGATCCGCCCTACAGATGTGAGAAAATGGGTTATGTGAGAAAAAATAACTGAAAAAAATTACTGGTCATACTGCGCTTAGAATACTAACCCAAGCAGAGCGATGGCTCGTCGATTTCTGTGGAAAACGAACAAACTCTGGAAGAGAGAACTACGGATTTCACAAGTACACAACAGACTGCACTAAAGCTAGTAGAGAATACGAGTTCAACTGACGATTTCTACTTCCCTAAGTACGATAGATGATCCAGACTGTCATACGATAGCTTTCATTTCGACATTTGCAAATGCACGAGATTTGCTCTCTGGCTCTTCAAGGCCTGAAGGGATATACTTCAACACGACTGAACATGCAGTCAGGAAAGCCATCAAGACGTACGCGGTCAGCAGGCTTATGCTGATCGTTTTTGTAAGCTGCAGGTCTGGAGAACATTGCGAAGAACGCAGGATAACCAGAATACCCTCACAATGGCCTTGAAAATTTGCACACTGCATCGATACAATGGTGTATATCTCACTATAAGAAACGATATTATAGGATAGATTCGCCATCTACAAGAAAAAATCTGACAACCGAAAATAAATGAAAAACTCAACCTAATTCTAGTACAAAAACATTGGTGTCAAAAGATAGCGTAAAGTGCAGTTAGTGCAATCACAGAATAATGATGTACCCTACCATACGTTGGTCGCAGTACATTCAGACCATCCACTGGTACCAGTGCTTTCACGGTACTAAGATGTTGTTGGTTTTGTAATTCTGTCTACTTCGTGAACGCCAGAATTCCTGGTATCCACGTGACTCCGCCCCGGACATTACTATGTAATCCATGACATCGAAAGGAGGAACTACTAGCACTGCTTCGTCAGTAGCTTTGGAAAATTCCTTAGGTGGGATTGTTGCTAAAAGCTCTCTTTTACGAAGAGACCATTTAAAGTTTACTCATGTTTTTTGCGTAGCGTATTTCCAGGACGTGAACACTATATCCTACCTTCTTCCCCATCTACTTCACATCCAGTTCAAGCAAGTGCATCACCAGCAAGGAAGGGTGGTTTGATGACTCGAATTTTTGGGTCAAATAAAGATAAGGTGAGAGTCTAAACAGCCTCCAGTTTTACAACAACTAGTTGCAAATTAGGAGGCGGATAGCACAGTGGTAGTGATGTTGGTCATAGGTCGGATAGCACGTGCATGGTGCTAGTTCGATTCTGCTCCGGACCAACAAAGCCTGTCATCTCCCCAGGGTCATCGGAAAATTGGTACTGGACTTCTCCGTGAAGTTACTCTCTGCTATCCAAATGGGAGAGCTCCAGCACGGCTATCCCAGGATTCCAGGGCGAATCTAATGGACCAGCATTCTACGGCATTCAATATGAAAGGAAAACCTTAAGCAGCCAAAACCACACGGTAAAAACTTTGGAGGATCATAGTGGATGAGGATGCGTGAGAACGAATCGAATGCGAGAAGTGCTGAGATCTGCACAGTTGGCATGAAGATGGGTCATATAAAATAAAAAAGTGACAAATTAGCTGTATCTGTGTAGAATAACATACTAGTTTGTTCGAGGCGCAAATGGCGCAGTGGTCGGAGGTGACGTGATATACACATGGGATCGATCCCAGCGCCCTAGGCTCGCCAAGCCTTCCATACATCCGGGCTCTCTGAGAGGATGGCAGCATTGGCTCGATACATCGTGGGCTACTGCGAGTCGTTGTAAAGGCCAGGTTAAAGGCCAGATGTGCATTCATTCACCTCCAACGGTTCTCAATGAAGTCGAATGCATGGCGCATTCATCTGGGATTGATCAACGCCGAGAGCCTTATCCTTTTTTGTCCGTTACTTGTTTGTTGGCGAATGGACTTGTTGGTTGGTGCAACCTTTCCAGCGGGACAATTTTTGAAGCTGCTAAACTTGGTACCCATTGTTGGACTGTTTTCCAAATTGTTGATATAAATTTTGCGTTAATTACTGTTTAGTTATAGGATGTAGCAAGACCGGCAAATCCTTTGATCACTGTGGAAGGTTCTGTGACCCAAAACGCATGGGCTGGCATTAGCAGAAGCAGCCCAATGAGGATCCGTCTCAAAACGTTGATGCAGTTACAGGAAGTGTGTTTATGTTTCGTAATACGTACATGTCGTCAGAGTTTAGTTTAGTACGTGCAGGCCTAAACATAGGTTTAGACGCTAGTATGACCTTAGAGTCATTTCCGAATTGTTTTTTGAGGATGTATCTTGGTTTCAGAGCTTTTTTGAAAGTCGAACTAAGTCTATGAAGCAAGAATGCTTGATAATTCTCGTAGTACTAAGGTGGAGTCTGCAAGTTCCTGTGAATCGTTGATTCGCTATTACTGCCATGACCCTTCTTTACGAATCGTGAAGAATGTTGTGGGGCACAGGTTTTGAAAGCCTTTCCCAGGTTATCGTTGTTCGCCAGCTAATAATCATTTTGTTGCTAGCACGGCACTGCTTGCTGCTACTAGCTTGCTTCTAACTGTGCTTCGGGATAGGATGTTGAATGTATGTGCTTAGAAGACCACTGGGAATATTCCTGGAACTCCTGCTGTACGTCGAGGTTTGACATTCAGGAATACCTAGCCGCGATGAGGGATAAATCTTAAAGGCATTGGTGTTAGGCTTTAGTTATAGATTCGAAAACGATATGTCCTTTTCTATACCTATCCGTAAGCATGCTGAAGTTGCATGCAACCGTACGTAAGTGGTGTAACCACTTAGTGTTATTTCACTTTTTAATTGTGTTACTTAGTTGTACTGGTGAAGGCGGAGTAATCTGATTAGCAGAAAAGCCATCTTCTAACTTTACCTAACACCACGTTTTCTTATGACTGTCATATATGAAACCTCTATGCTTGCTGCACTTCATACTTTCAATCTTCAGCACACAAACCAAGTCGAATAGCTAGCCTAATTTATCACTTATTTGAGTGTATGTGACTAAGGTAGCTTTGTGTGTTGTTTTGGAGCGGACTCCCGTGGACATCACCGAGACGTAAACGCAGCGCTTCGTTTGTTGGTCGTGATGCAGTGCGTCGAATTTGTGATTTTTTCAAGTATCCGAGAGTAAGTTCAGTTTTTGACTAAACCACCACGTCTCCTGTAGATTTGCACAGAGCCTATGTTTCGTAGTGTGGATAGAATGCGCATAACAGTATAAGTGCTTCTCAGCTTTCTTTCACACTTTTACTACCCTGGGATTGTGCTTATTGATTTTTGCGGCTTTTCTTTTACTGTTCTTTCTGGTATTTTTAAAATAATCAGGTACGAACTTGATGTCAGTTATGTGACAGGTCCAAATTCATTAAAGTCTAAGTGTTGGAAAGTAACAGAAGCAAAAACCTACTTCACGTCTATCTTTCCGTTGTTTAGCGTTCAATTTCAGTTTACCTTGGAATGTTTGCAGTTTATCCTGCATGTGTTTATCACCAACCCACATAAACCTATATTCTTATGGTTAATCACCATATCGCTGAGACCTTTTGATAATATCTGTGGCAGTTTTGTTCAGTCCGTCCCAGTAAGTTTCTACCAGTAGTTCTTCAGAACGCTTCATACCAACCGAAAGAAATAAGACCGAAAATTAACGGGGTTCATTGCCGATTTGAGCTCCCCAGATCAATCCCGTTGACGAGTGATTGGTGATGGAGCTGGTAGATAGAAAACCAGCTGAGAGAGAGACAAAACGAAGGATCCGCACGGTGTGGTGGTGAACACGTTAGCCCCCGAAGAGGGTAGTAGCGTGTTCATTCCCCACGACGGAGACCTGCGATCCGGAGTTTGCAAATATCTCATCGTCATTAAGATTGAAGAGGCAAACCTACATGTGACTAGTCAATTTTATGTAGACGTGGCTCTGGAAATGTGAAAATGCATTTACTGCGCACACTGGCATTTACGTGGTAAACGAAAAGGAGATATATCTTACCTCCCTAGTTAACTAACTACGCAAGGTAATGGAAGGCCGTTGTTAGTTTGATTATCGACCTATGGACAAGTACTATATTGCCACGCAACTTAGCTTTTCGCCACGCTATAACCTGCGGTTGTTTTGTAATGTAGATGTGGTAGCTAAAATAGGTTTGACATATTGGTGGAATATTCTTTGAATACAACCATAGGGGTGCTGAGATATTTGCAAAACTCCGGACCGCAGGTGACTGCGGTGGAAGTGCGGTCGCGCTATTACCCTTACGCGTTCGTTCACTACCACTGACGCCTGCGGTCCGGAGTTATGCAAATATCTCAGCATAGTTATGGTTGCATTTCACGTAACACCTTTCCGTGAAAAATTGTAGTAGGCAGCAAATAAAAAGTTAACATTACCGTTCTTTGAATATTTCTTTAGAACAAGGTGAAATTGATAGGAATGTTCCATAGCTAGCACTGTGGTCTACAACATATCTCGATCAAAGTCACTACATTGAACAATTTATTTGAAGACTTTATTGCGTTACCGTTCTTCAGAATAATTTGCGTGGACCTTGGACTAGAGATATTCCTTATTGTAGAGGCGTTAAATACTAAACATCTTTAGGTGCTAAAATCACGTAGATTACAAGCGTCTACGTTGGAAGGTATATGGCATGACTCACATGATATGCTTAATGATCCAGATACGAAGGTACCGACGTTGAAAGTCTTGGTGCAAATGACCGAGACTCAACATGGTCAGCTTGGCTTAGCGCTTCGGCATACATTCTTTAAGGTGAATTATAAATTTATTTGGCCCAAATCGTTGTTCCTTTCTTGCGTATGTCATTTTCAATATCTCATATTGCAGACCATAGAGAGTATTGGATGCGAGGAACATAGTATTAGATGGCTCAATGTTCTTTCTGAAAATGGAAAAACTATTAGCGGATTTGAGAAGGTATCCAAGAATTGCATCGTTATATTTTCTGAACTGGATTTGTTGTGATCAGTAGTATTATCCAATGTTTCGTAAAGGAGATGGATGTCCTTGTTGCTAGCTGGATTTCTCAGACCTTACATGAAAAGGATCATCCTCAAGCATTGATGGTTTTGCAGCTTGCCCAGAGTCTGATACAGTTAGTCATTTCTTGCAATGAATACGTACTTTTGTCCAAAAGTGCCCTTATTTAGACATAACGCTGCTTTCATTGGAGACAATGCTATGCAAGCCATTGTTCATTCAATCTGTATTAGGGCATGCAAAGCAATGGATACTCTTACTTCATACTGTCTAGATGTTTTGGGCAATGTATTGAAGTACAGGTTAGTTTGCGCTAGTAGGTTTTCATAAGCTGTTTAGTGATAATTGCATCGACATCTAGTAATTTTAGTGATCTTCCGCGAGGCGAACTAATGTCAGTAGTCACAACGTTTTGCGTGTTGGTATGCGAGAGCAAATTCCGCGAACAAGCATGGTCACTCGCTCGATCTCTTCTAACCTCTCAAATGGGTCATAGGTGCGGTGCATAGAATTATTGAGACCATATTAGTTCCATGTTACAGTAGTCCAGCCGAATGTGCTTTGATTTATTTCTATGTGGTAAGCATTTTCTTGATTACTGATACCCCAGGTCAACGTGATCCTGCAATGTTTTCTTTTCGACCACTAGTTTTACCGAAATACCTTAACAGTTCCACTGTGATTAAGTAGGACACATCAAGCATGTTTTTATTGATGCTGCACGAATACTTATAGTAAACGTGAACTCATAGGTCGTGGGAAGCTATCGCATAATATATTTATATCTCGTTGACTCTTGTGGTAGTATTTATTTTTCAGATGAGACTATTTTTTTAGTAGCTTTCATCGCAAAGGTAAAACCTGTGGAAAACCTTGTTGTCGTGGTTTGACCATTTCTACCATATTTCTTCGCTTTAACATTTCTTGTTTAAGAACTCGGAAAGCACTTTTGTCAATTCTTAATGGAACTGCAATACGGTCACATGGAGAAAGACGGGCGAATGATGAGCACAATGAGAAAAGGGTGAAGCGTATGCTACGTGGAGCAATATTTTGTCTTGCTAATGCAAATTGGGGAACGTCGGTTCGATATTTATCCGTTAAATTCAGTCGTTCTTTCCTCAGTTTTTCTTTAGCTGTGAAGGTTTAGATGGTATAAATTTAGAGGGTTAGAATATTGGTTACTTACTATTATGTAGGAACCCTCTTCAATTTAGTTTTTTAGCAGATTGATACTGTTCGTTGCTCTCCCGGAAGTATTATCGAGCCGATGCGGAATGCAATTCAAATTGATGAAACGATTTGCTACGGTGATTCGTTGATAGTTTCATTCTGCTGTATTTGTTTTCCGGTTTTTTCTGCGTTTTCAAGAACAATGTAGCAGTTTTTCGTCTTGACAAGGATAAAAATAATGATGCACTGCATACCTTACTTTCTTAAAAAGGATATCGACTCGTGTTTGTCAGTAGTGGACCATTAATTTGCTGAGTGTTTGTAACTTATCAAATGTATCACCAATATCCTGTGATAACATTAATCACGGAGTAACTTGTTGAGGCGCGTGTGGTGCAGTGGTTGGAGGCGCCACTGCGACATGCACATGGAATCGACCCTGCGCCCATGGCCGACCAAGCCTTCCATCCCTGCGGAGTCGGCAGATTGCCGCGAGATTTGTCTGGAAGGATTGCAGCATTAGCTCGATACATTGGCAGGCCACCGCAAGTCATTGTAAAGGCCAGATATGTATTTAATCACCTCAAACGATATTTAATGAAGTCGAATGCATGGAGCATCCTTCAGGGATTGATGAATGCCGAGGGCTTTACCCTTTTATCCTTTACCTTGTGAGAGTCACCACGTGCATCATAGACGCTCGTTAGACACTGCTGTTTGGGTCGACATGACAACATTTCGCTTTCAAATTCCCCTTCGTTATGCGCGTTATACTTTGGTTACATTGTGGCTTGTTCCCAAGTTCTGTTGCTTTCGAAGAGAAGATAGCGAAAAGTAGCCCGCCGAAATGTGTTGTAGCAAACTTTTCCCTTCTGTAGGCTTCTGTATATATCCGTATATACATATATGTATATATATACATATATATATATATATATATCCAACTGTCCAGGATGGCGCCCTTCTTGGTTCCTTACTGTACATCGCAGTTCGAAAACAAGAAACATCTACAGCGATATTAATTCTGTAAACCTTTGGGGATTACATATGGTTTGAATTCGAATGCTAGTCTTCGCCGAACTATTGCATTTCAGATGTTCTTTTCGATATCCGAAGACTTGTTCAGAAACATGGTCGAGATTTACAACACATGACTTGGATTAAACTAATGGAGTTGCTAGAAAGCGCAATCGATCTTTGCGAACAGGTATCTCCTCTATTAGGTCAAATTTTTGGCATTTCCATGAATACTTTCTAAGTAAAAGTAGCTATATCACTCATATCTTTATTGTAATAAGTCCTTCGTACTGTTGTGAACTTCATTAGGTATTTCACTAACTCCCGTCATCTTTTCTTTGCAGAGGCTCGAATATGCGAAGTTGTGCGAGAATTCTGTCCACCAAATCCTTCTACTTACGGAGCAGCTGTATTCTGATGGTCACTTCGCTGCTCCTCCAGATCTACTTTATGATCTCATAGAAAAATGCGCTGATCGACGACCTGATACATCAGTTGTGAAATTAATTCAGTACCGATCTATGGTGGGCTATCAATTTTCTTATCCACTTATTTGTGCTCTGTAAAAGGATCAAAGATGAAGTTGCCGACTCTGGAGGGATGGAAGGCTTGGTGAGCCTGGAGCGTGGAGATCGATCCCATATGTATTGCAGGGCGCATCTAACCACTGCGCTACACGTCCTCTTTATGGTCCATATCTCATGGAATTGCAAAAGTAGACTTATACATTTTCTCTTAATGTAAACTATAAGACAGAGAATTGCCTTCCATACAGCTTACCATTGGGTACAGTACAACATTTCGCCTCCGTCAGGCTTTGAGTGGAAACAAAGTGGATAAAAATGCGGAATGATTCTCAACATCTGTGAAAATAACCTTGCAACAGTTTACTGCCTCATCGTGGCTGGTAGGCTTCCTGAGTGTTGGACTGTGACGTAGAGCAGGGGGATTCATGCTCCCGGTAGGGTCTCCAATGCTAAAAAGGAGTTCGACGTTTCCTTCAAGAAGCTTGGCTAGGAGTAAATCAATACTGGAAATCACCATCGTACTAGCACTAGTCGCATCTCGCTCTGATCTGCATGAAATACGACAGCCATCGACGACCTAAGAAGGCTTCAGCTACCCTAACCTAGGGATTCGAATGAACCACAATAGATAAGCCGCCAAATTTCAGGAGAATGGAAATTACGCAATCGCCAGCAGAAGTAATCATTGTGCATGTATCCTAGTATCTGTAAAAAATAAGTACAGAACTAAGATGGTTGCCGTATAAAAATTCCCAAATGTACTCCATGTATCGTATTCCTTGAAATGAAATGAATTAAAATCTACATATCTTTGCTGGAATATAAGAGTTCTTTTATTCTACTGAAATTAAATTCTGATTTTCCGTACGAAAAAGGGTTTTATTTCGGTGTTTTGTTTAGTCTGGAATTTTTAAAATTCTAACATGAAGGCAGTCAAACAGGCGATATTTCGTTGGAAATGGCAGAATTGTTCTCGTTGGAATACCCCTATTATTTGTGGCTGACACGGGCGCAGTGGTCGGAGGCGCCCTGGCACACACACGTGGAATCGATCCTCGCGCCTATGGCCCACCAAGACCTCGATCTCTCCGGGGTCGGCAAATTGGTACCAGACTTGTCTGGGGGGATAGCAGCACTGGCTCGATACATCGGTAGGCCACCGCGAGTCATTATAAAGGCCAGATATGCACTCATTCACCTCCAACGATACTTAGTGAAGTCGAATGCTTGACGCATCCTTCAGGAATTGATCAAAGCTGAGAGCTTTGTCCTTTACCTTTCATGCTTGCGTTAGATTTTCAAAAACTTTAGCTCTGTTATCGGGTTTTTTTTAAACTGTTGACTGCATAGGAGAGATATAGCAGAAAGAAAACTACGAAAAAATAAACATTTAAATAGAAACAGAGATACAATACATATGATCACAAATTTGTTAAAGTGGTTTTTCCGATAGTGGCATGCTCAGAAAGGTAGTTTTCATTTCTGTTGTTTGCTTCCAACGAATCCAACCACGCTGAACCATACGACATCCTACTTTCAAAAGGAAAGAATCCTAGACCAGAGGACGACTTTATGCACGTTCATCCTGGCCAAGAAAGGTGACCGAAGGAATCTTCGTAACTATCTTCCGGTATGCTTGCTGAGCGTGCTCTACAAACTCTTCACGAAGATTATCCAATCGCGCATACTGAGGACATTGATTGAGGAGCTACCAGGTAAAGAAGCTGGATTTCGACAGGGATTCTGCTGCGTGGACCACATCCAAACCGTGTCCAGGGTCGTTGATGTTTGAACAGAGTACGACCTGCTATTAGTCGTCACTTTTGTCGACTGTGAAAAAGCATTTGGTAGTGTTGAAAGGAATGCAATCCTATCAGCGCTTCTCAACCGAAGAGTATACCCGTCCTTTATAAGAACTCTGTCTGACTGTTATCAGAACTGGACCTCGAAAATAGCTTTTCCATCGACCTCTTACCATACTTATAGGAAGAGTTTCGATAAGGTAACACCAAATTGCTAAACTGTTTAGTGCCGCACTGGAGTGAATAATGAAGTCTCTCGATTGGGATGAGAAGGACATTCATGTTGATGAAAAATTTTTATCAAATTTTTGTTTCGAAGGTTTGAGTACGCATATATCGGAAGTTGACCCCGTTCATGAAGAACCTGTAGTGGTGTGAAGGCGAACGGACCAAACCGGATGGCTCTCTATTTGCAGGGGCCACTTCGTGCGTGTACCTTGGACGTTCAGTGAACAACATGAAGGAGGAGTTAGATAGAAAAAAGAGAGTAACTTGAGCCGCATTCAGGGCTCTTAAGGAACCCGCTAACCAAGTAAAAAACCCGAAAATCCATGCTCACATTTTTGATCCAACAGTCCTTCGAGCACTCTGTTACTGCTGTAGAGACGTGGGCTGATTCTTCATCCACGTAAAGAATACTGCGCACTACTCACAAAGTTCTTGAACGATGTCTTCTCAAATGCAATCGGCGCACAGAACTTCTTGCTGGGATGCAAAGCTCTGATTTTCGAAGTTTATTTCGTCTTCGAGATCTAGGAGAACACACATCGGTGGCGAAATATAGATGGCCTGTCATATAATAAGAACAGACGACGATTGGACGAGGGAAACTGTGCAGTGGACTTCACGAGTATGCAGGCGTCCCCTAGGGCAACTTTGGACGGAGGTGCGCGCAAACAAAATCAGTTGTGCTCGCTGCTGCGGATTTTTTACTGGTCACGGTATGAGAGTAACATCCGCTGCAATGCTCTTAAGCAAACCACCTAATGGACGACGATTGCGAGGCAAAGAAACGAATAGAAAGGTGCTTGTTTGCGTACAACGCATGAGGACAAGCCGTCTAAGTATCCAAGTAGCAAGTGTTTACTACATAACCTGACATCACTTGTTTCACACTATATGGATCTCAGCAGTTCTTACATTCGATTCGTTTCCCTACATCCACTATACGCGAAGGTCTTCGAACGTTTTTGCCTGTGGCATGCTCTGCTACGTGAGGATTTTTTTTCTTCACGAATGTTTTTTTAATGCTGATCAGATCGATTCTCCATGGAATCCTGTGAATACTGTACTAGGACGATCATGCCTGAATTAGCGGTAGTGAAATGGTCGCGTACAAGTTTGATACCAATTTCTCGACGCTGGATGAAAGGATTTGTGGTCCAGTGGCCGAATCGAAGAAGACCCTGGGTAGGTTGGTTCGTCTGAGTAATAGACGGGATCACTACCACTCTATCGTGCATTAATGGTTTAAACCCATTCCGCCATGTATGCGTACAGTAAAGTCCATATTCAATTTTGTGGCTTCCAGAGTTTTCTTACCCCACTCCGCATATTTCTTTGACAGCTAATTGAAAGCAGATCAAGATAGGAGGTGGGAGACTAGAAAATCATTCACTACACCTAATGATTTGCTATAAATCTTCTTCCGAAGAAGCTCATTGAGCGGAAATGTTAACAATTTATTGTTACTCCATTTTAATCGCCGTGATCATTGTATAGAATATTCGGATTTAAAGAACACCGATACATACTGAAGATAGTGTGCAAAGTACTTCTAACTGCTGGCAACAGTGTCTTTGCAAAGTGGACCATAGTAACATACAGTATATAGCAGCACGCATACTAATCATAGCCATAGAACGAAGGAACAAGCTCTGTTCTACAATTCTGTCGTAGTCATAACCTCTCCGGTGCTATTATGGTTTATGAGAAAAGGTTTTTATTGTCAAACAACCAGAAGGTCCGCATCCGTCGAAAAAATTGTACGCATTCGGTTGGACGAGCCACTAAAACGGCACAGGGTTGTAATGTGTTAGTGTAGCATTAACGTGTTTCATAGTAAGAGTTGTGTTATTAATGTTCCGCTTTAGAACTTGACACCACTAACTCCTAATTGGATTCAACGCATGTTGCAACTTGTGCGAAGATACTCTGCTGAGTCACAACGGGTTGAGCGAAGAAGCAAGGTTTTGGCCTAATGTTGTTCTTTTTCCCTTTTGGCTTGCAACGGCAAAAGTTGTTTTTAAAATGATGGATAAGTAGGCATACCAATATTGCAGCAAATGATGAAAATTTAAATCTGTAGAAACGAAGTATGCTAAAATATTAACGTTTTTAGGCTATGTCGGAGCTGCATTCGTTTTACATAAAATATCGTCTGCTATACGAGCACGAACTGGTCACTCAGCTCATGATACCGATATTGCAAGATACTGAGAATGAACCGAGCTCACGCATTCAAGTGGGGTTCTAGTTGTTACTATTCCTATCTTATCCAGATTCTTCAGAATTCTCATGTTTGGAGTCAGTTATAGAAAAGTCACCACATTTCAGTATTTAATGCTCAATATCCTGTTTGACGTTGCAAAAACAGTGTCATTGCGAGATGACGCGCGACTTTTCGATTCAGTGATGGGAATTGTACGACATTCCTTTACCGCGTCCATTATGCGCACCACAGTGGAAACAGCTATAGAGGACGAAAATGACGCGGAATCTCGTCCACCTATACGTGCACCTACACCGCGGACAGGATGTAAACCTTCATCCTTGTATTTTGTGAGATTTTTGCAATCAACATCGAAATTTCAGCCTTGAGCTTCGATAACCTTGAAGTGGTTGCACAAAGCTTAGGTGAACTGCTTTCTGAGAGGTGGCAAGCACTGAATCTTAATACGTTGAGTATAATCGTTAGTGAGTTTCAACGGTTGTTTTTCATTCAATTGTAGATAGCATTATGTAGATAGATGAACTAGTTTACTTACTAAAAGCCTTTGTGAAACAGTACTTCATTAAGTCGTCCATCATCACTCAAAACTTCGGAAAAGTCTTATCTTTCTACAAAATTTAGTTCATAGGCATAATGGTCGACCATTTGCGTGCTCAGTACTTAGCTGGTTGGACTGGTGAACAAGGTTCTGATGTCCGCCTACGTACTTTCTCAGCTTTACTATCTATACATTGCTGCCCAATTACAAGAAGACTGAGTAGGTATTAGTAATTTCTCTGATATAAGCACAGTTGTCACTTACTGATACGAAGATCAAAGAAGAACAAACGATGAAAGAGAAGATGTGTAGACCGTCATAATCTGGGTGACTTATATCTCACACAACTTTATAACAATATTTTCAATATGGGAACGTGTAGCGCAATTAGTAGTGCTTTAGGAAAATATTTGGTCGTTGATTTAATTGCACTCATCAGATTTACCAAGTTCTATTTAGTATGGAGTCGACAAATGGTGTAGCTCAGTTGTTTGGGAAAATAAAAACCCTGACGTGTTGTATCGGTAGGCCACCACAAGTCGTTGTGCGTAGGCCAGATGTGCATTCAGTCACTTTCACGATGCGCCATGTAGGTTAATGTTAGGTTGTTCAGAAATAAATGAGCTTTTTTAACTGCGTGATTTAAAATGTCATAACTTGCTTCAAATACTATTTTGTTAATCAAGATAAAAACTATTGAATCTGTACTTTTTTTAACCAACGAGAGAAAAGTTTATTTATTGCAGTTTCATAAAATAAACGACGCATAATAAAAATAAAAAAGTTGCATGAAAAGAGTTCTGGAAACGATGAATTCATTGAACGCTTTCTTTGCGTTATCTTGGTTGGTGAGGCATTTCTCGCGCTGGAAGTTGTCAAGGTGCTTTAAGAAGTGATAGTCGGTAGACGAGAGGTCTGTTGAATACGACGTATGAGGCGTTTCCTAGCCCAACTCGTCGAACTTCTGTAGCGCTGGTTTGGCAACGTGAAGCCGAGCGTTGTCGTGAAGAACAACCGATGCTCTCTGTTGACTAATGCCGGTCGTTGTTGTTGGAGTTTACGGTGCATTTCGTCGATTTTTTGGCAATACCTCTATGCCGTAATCGTTGAACGCTTTTTTGCGTTTCAGAAAACTGTGATGAATCACCTCGGCTGCAGACCACCAAACAGACACCATACTCTTTTTTATTGCACTTTTGGTCTTGAGAAGTGCTGTTGAACCTGATCGCAATTCAGCCATTGAGCTGAACGTCGCCGGTTTCTTACAGAACCTACTTCTAATCGCACGTCATAATTCGGTCAAGAAAAGAGTCGCTTTTGTTACACAGAATAGGAGCATACGACACTTCAAAATGGCTACTTTTTTTATTCTTGTTTAATTCGTGCGGCACCCAGTTCTCCATTTTTGTCTTTCCTATGCGATTCAAGTGGACGGAAGTTGTTCTTGTGCTTACGCCAAGTTGTTATGCAAGTTGCCGAACGGTTTTTCGGGTGTTTGCTACCACTAGTGCCTTCAATTTGCCGTCGTCAATTTCATTGTGACATCCGCCGTCTTCCTCAACTTCGAGATCGAAATCACCAGATCGGAATTTCCGGAACCTTGTTCGCACTGTTAATTCACCAACACTATCTTCAAAGCAAACTCCATTAATGTTTCGAGCTGTCTCTGCTGCACTACAACCGAGTTTGAACTCATGAAAGAAAATTTGACGAAGGTTCGTTTTTGACATCTAAAATTGCAAAGCTCAAAATTGGTAAAAAAAGAAAGTGTCAACTTTCGATGAAAAATTGACAAAATATAAAGACACGGTCAGAAAGAGCTTAAAATCAGCTTTTTATTAATATATAATACTGCAAGGTACAAAGGATATTTTATTGGTAAAAAACTACATTAACACAATAAATCTTTTAAAACGCTCATTTATTTCCGAACAGTCTAGTACATCACGCATTGTTAAGAGATTGGTTAGTCCGTATATAATGCTGAGATATTTGCAAAATTCCGGACCGCAGGTGTATGCGGTGGGGAACGAACGCGCGCTATTGTCATTTCCGGGGAGCAGTGCACTTCACCACCACACCATCCGGGTCCTTCGTTTTGCCTGTCTCTCGGCTAGTTCTATTGATCTTTTGCCATCAGCAATCACCCGTCAACGGGCACCTGCGGTCCGGAGTTTTGCAAAAACATACCCTGCCATTAAAAAGAAAAAGGCAGTAAATAAAAGGGTTAAGATTGGTTAATGTCAAATGTTTTGTCCTTTGTCCCTTATATTTTTCAAGTGGAGTTTATTTTCTTGGGAAAAGGTTTTGGAAAAGGTTTTGGAAAAGGTTTTTCCATAGAAAAAAATTTAATTAAATATTGAACTATGGGCAACATAATAGTCTCCTTTTGAAGAGGTTTGCAACCGCAAAACTAATTTTTACTTTCATTTGACATAGGTGACTCATCTTAAAGCTGTACAAATTCAAACTTTTTTTTTTAAAAATAAAGGTCAATTGTCTTACATCCGTTATCCATGAACGTCTTTTAATTTGTATATACGTTGGATTGCTACTTGAGGACTGCCGAATTCTGGTCTACTTGGTGTTAGGGATAAATGTTAAAATGGTTCTTTTAAGGCGTTCGTAAATTTTTATATTGTACAATGATCAGCATTTGTGGATCGAAAGAACTTTTTCTCAGAATGGTCTTGCATCAACTTCCCGACTACAAAGGAACGGAGTGGGGGAGAGTTTGTTAGGCCAGTTTGGGGTTGAATCAGCGATCATTAGCGTATTCCGCAGCATTTCTAATTACTGAGCTTTCTGCTCTCGTGCGTAGTGGTTGCACATAAAAATTACATTTTTTTAATGGTTACACCGATTCTTTATTTTAGTTCAAATTATGTCCTTCATATGGATTATCACATCGTGATAGCATAAGACGAGTCTCACTACAAGGCACCTGTATCTACACTGTATTTAATTCTCTGCTCGATTAAATTTTTTAAAACTAACTATGATTAAATTGAAGTTATTGAATTATTATGAAATTAAATTATTATTAATGTTGCTGAGATATTGGCAAAACTCTGGACCACTGGTGTTTGCGGTGCCGACCGAACACGGTGTTACCCTTTCCGGGAGCTAACACGTTTACCGCCACAACATGCCAGTCCTTCGTTTCGCCTGTCTCTCAGCCTTTTTATTGACCTATAGGCGCTATCAGCAATCACCCGTGAATGGGATTGATCTGGGGAGCATAAATCGGCACGAACCCAGTTAAGCTGAAGTGATGCTATAAGTTATAATGTCAGCTTTTACTTACTGCCTACTATTTTTTAGTGGCAGGTTATTAATTTAGTTTCTTAAAAAATTTTCGATAATTAATTTTTAGTTTAGTTAATTGGTAGCCCTTATTATTAAGTGATTTTTGTAAATTACGTCTTAAATTAATAAGTAAATTGTAATTATTGTGTTATTATTGTAAATTGTTTTTAAATTATTGTCAAATTAGATTAAATTATAAAAGTGAACTTATAATTTATTAAAATTCGTGGATTTACAGCGTTTCACGGTCTCGGTGAAGACTGGCCACGTGTGAACACCTTTATCCGTTGTGCAGATTCGTGTGTTCCGGATACCGTAACGACTGGCTTTTCATGGTCGTGCATTTGTTCTGTGGTGGTTTTGGCGGCGAGACAGGATACTTGGTAAGACGAAAATGTTAATTCTTGAATTATAATTAGTTGTCAACACTGTGTTTTCGTTGTCGTCCGCAAATATTGTCTAAAATAGCGTGGTTGCTCCATAAGACGGCGCCTAATTTTTTGATGTGCATGGTATGCGTTGTAAGCATTGCGGAAAGTCCGCTCTACCTTGAAAAGGAAACTCCGCTTTTCCTGTTGCTCAGTGCATAGTTCGGTTTTTCCTCGCAATGTCTTCGCTGACTTCTATAGCTGTTTGTGTTTATTATGCTCTATACATTCTTCTGTTTGTTTTTCCATGTATTTGCGACGTGTAGCGCAGTGGTCGGAGAAGCCCTGCAATATACATGCGATGGATTCGCGCGCCCCTGCCTCACCAAGCCTTCTGTTCTTCCGGGATCGGGAAATTAGTACCAGACTTCTCTGGGAGATAGCAGCTCTCGCTCTATACGTCAGTAGGCCGACGCGAATCATTGTAAAGGCCAGATATGCATTCGATCACCACCAATGATGCTTAATGAAGTCGAATGCATGGCGCATCCCTCAGTGATTGATCGACGCCGAGAGTTTTATCCTTTATTTGCAATGTATCCAGCTCTTATGTACGGTGAAAAAAAGAACCCTTCCGCTATCCGTTATTTCCAGTCTTGGGTATTTTTCTTTTATTTTTATTTTATCTGACCAGTGTTGACATCTGCTATGCGAATCTCGGAGCTTCTTACATTCAATTGAATCATACGTCCACAGTTGTCTTCGAATATTTCTCATCTTGTTTAGGTTGCTGCTTGAGGATTTTATCATATTTATGAAGGTTGTTCAATGCTGGTCGATTCGATTCTGTTTGCACTTTTCGAGATAGCAAGACCAGGGCGTTCCCACTTGGATTGGGGAAATAGGCGTTGGAAAGGGGGTCAGACTGGCGTCTGTGCCTCCTAATAGACTGCATCACCAACTAATGCACCGCCTCTCGGTCTTCTGCATGGTTTTCTAAAATATGTGAAGTGTATTTTGGGATTTTTGGTTTTCTATATCCAGCGATTAATGTCCGATGAATATGAATCATCGTAATGATTAGGAACAAAAGACAAAAACTAAAAAAAATTCAAAACTTGAAAACAAAAGCTTAAAAGCTGAAATTTATGTAAATAGGAATATAACGAGCTACTGTGGTCCGTCGACTAGATTCATCGGCTCTGACGAAGACGAGAACGTCGAAACGTTAGCCGAATAAACATCTTTGTCAAGCCCGTGTTACCTTGTTAATCCAAGAAGGTATTCATTATTGATGAAGAGGTTAAATGATGGTCAGTTTGAAAATATTGAAAATTTTATGCTTGGTGTAGCCAGGAGGAATGAGGTACTGCATAGTTGCATGATTGGACGCTCAGCGTAATTTCCTTTTTTTTCCTCACCGCAGTCGTCATCCATGGTCTTGGTCTTCTTCGAAGGTGATGACGTACGCTAATCTCATTCTGTGATCGTTATTATGTGACAGGCAAATCTGTGTTTCGCTATCGATGTATGTTCTTCTGCATACCGAAGATACGTTAGATTTTGGAGATGTGAGCTGCGCATTCCGGTTAGACTTTGTGAGTGGTGGTTAGATTTCTGAAAACATCATCCAGGTGCTCTGTGGCTAGAGCGCAGATCTCTTGATATGGTTGAAGTGCTAACCCACGTTTCTGCTGCATCTTTGGACTGAGCTAACAAGACTGTTGAATCGAAAGGATGAGCACAGAGTTTGGGTCGGTTAGTTGGTCGGTAGCTTCTTTGAGTGGCTCAAATGCGGTCCATGCTGCTCTTCATCTTCTTTCTGTTACCTCCTTCGTGTTGTTCTCCGTATTGATTGAATGGGAGGATGAGGTGGTAGTTTTGTCTTCATACTTCGATGAGGTCTTTTACAAAGATCTTCATCAGCTGGCGTTTACTATGTGTTAGGAGTGTTGCAATAGGATCCAGCTTCAATGTCCTTGTCTTTTCGAGCAGACTAAGTGGTAATGGAGATGCTGTCTGGATTTTGTTTTTGAGGAAGGCGAGTTCTGCACAAATTTAAGTCTTTCGATAAACAGCTTCTAGTTTTCGGTCAGGTCATCTTTTATCTGCCAGACATATGGACCCTGAGTACTTCCACATAATACAAAAAGGCCATGCAAATGTTCCGAATAATCTACTAATTCTTCGTGACGAGTTATACGATTATAACAGTTAATGCCAGAGGCGCAATTTAAACAAGACGAGGAGAGTGTCCAAAAAGGCTTTTTATGACCCGCTAAAAACGAAAGTATAACAAGAAGAAACTGCTGAAAAAAACGGTGTTGAAGGTCATGAATTGAAATCAGTGCGTACTGTCCAACCTCTATATATCCATTGAAATCAGTGCATATGGTCGCTTATGTGTTGTATTTGATTACTGCGGTACTCACGAATTTGGATAATAAAAATTTTGAGCCAATCTTTGCGGACATATTACGGGATGTTTTGCAACTTGCTCTTGCAAAGAAGTCGGGTATCTAAAAGAGCCAAGTGGTTCTAAAATTCTTTGTTGTTTAGATCTATAATACTTAATGCTATGCTGTTTTTTAAATCTCGTCTCCCACTGAAATAAACAAACTGAGCCAGGTGGCCTGTACTGCGTGCTATACTTCAACAACTTCGCCGCGTGCTTGAGCACATCGTTTTTGTGAAAACAGCAAGTGAAGATCAGGTCAGTGTTGACTTTGTGTCCTCATTTTGAAAAGTGTGAAACATGAAGGTTGGAAGGTATAATCACCCAGTGATCCTCTTCATCATTCGAGAGGGCACAAATGCGTTTATCCATTTTGTGCACTATAGTCCCAGTTGGTTGCTCAGTGTTCATGAAAAGCACCACTCTTTTCAAATGAGGTTTTCTTTAAACTGTTCATTGCAAAAGAGGAACTATTGGTAGCTCACTGGGTTCTCCTTTAGCGATAGGACAAAATTGTGGGGGATTAGCAATGAAGAATACTTCTTGGAAACTAGCACCCTCTACAATATATGATACGTCCCAGTTACATATTTGAGTTATTTCTGATCGAATTTACATAAACGTAGAATCGAAAGGTAACAACCTACTATGGCGTGAATATGTCCATATGCATGTGGAAGGTATAATCCCTCTGCACTATAGATATGGAGTGCATCATTTTTATTCGGCAGTTTCATAGAGCAGCTGCACGGTTCTTTTGGTCCCTAATGCAAATGACTAACTCGTGGACTTTCGTGTAAAGGAGGTCCTTGAACATCACAACAGTAACTTGTTGTTTATACTCCGTTGACTTCTTTTTTTCAGTAGGTCTTTAGTACAGATGTTTTCAGGTGGACGAATTGGCTCATGCGCTCATCGGGATATATCAGCGTGTTGAGTGCGGCAATATTGCATCACATATTCATGTTGATGATAGTCTGCTAGTGTGTGGACAAGTTGATGAAAAACAGTTGAGAGGACAAATTGCTAAGTTCTTGCCACCTATATTATGTACATTGGTGAGGTTTATGACACTACTTTTGCTATTGTTTTTTTTTATTTTCATTGTTGGATTTATTTCAGTTGAACTACCCATGTCGTCAAGAACAGAGAAATACTGAACTCTGCCGAATTCTTGTAGAGTGTGTGTTGCAGGAGAGTATGGAGGTATACTAGTCTGCGTTTTGTAATGTTTTCTTAGGAGGCGAAATTTCACCGAAGAAAAAATTATCTGGGAAAATGAAATATAGTTCATTTAATATAGCAGCAGTAACAAATGGTTTCACCTTCCTGATCTAAATATTGTTTTCTTTCATGAAGGCAGTAATTGCTTGTGACTTGGCGATACAATTGGCGCCTGCTGCGATGGCTGGATTAGCTCTCGTGCTCACTGAGACGTTGTCTCAGATGCAATACAATGCTGTGCGTGCGATCCCTATCATGGAATTACTTTCTGATTCTGCGGAGATTCCTGAATTTTACAAGTTTTTTCAGGTATGTTAAGAGTTTTGTAGAGGAATTTTAATAGTTTCGTTAATCAGAGAATTCAAAAAAGATTTTAAATATTTGCAGGAAAAACATTTTCGTTCTATAATCGACACCTTGGCGCCGTATACAAACGTCCATAAATTCAACACATTCATCGTTGCTGCAATACACCGCGTAATGATGCGATGGTTTTACCGTGTTCCAGAGAAAATGCGCTACCGCATACAAAAGTATGTTGTCTAATGAGCACTAGGAAGTGCTTTGTCTTCTGATACTTCTGAGGAATGACATTTCAGCCATATTGAAAATGCGGTGCGAACATCTCCATTCTTGTCGGCTCTTGATATATCTTCAGGTGTGAATCGGCAGCCCAGTGGCGATGGACGTCAGGTTAGAAGTTTATTTAAGCTTACTTTATAATAATCTTTCATGTTCCACTGCAGGTACCAGGTGCGTTGTTCACACTAGGAGGCAATGGTATGCCTGAAACACCTCCCCCGATGGATGGTGCTGCATCTAAGCAAGAACGTGGTCCTGACAGAGTGAGTTAAGCTATTCTTTCTATTCTTTCTAACCCATCTTTCTATGGTATGAGTTTTGTGGAGCGCATGTAGCGCAGTGGTCGGAGGCGCCCTGCAGTACACATGGCATCGATCCGCCCGCCCCAAGCTCACCAAACCGTTCATCCCTCCAGGGTCTGCAAATCGGTACCAGGCTTCTCTGGCGGATAGCGGCACTGGCTCAATACATCGGTAGGCCACCACGAGTCATTGTAAAAGACCAGATATGCATTCAGTAACCTTCAACTATGCTTAATGAAGTCGAGTGTCTGACGGATCCCTCAAAGATTCAACCACAACGTTGCTGAGATATTTGCAAAATTCTGGACCGCAGGTGTCTATGGTGGGGAACGAACGCGCTATTGTCCTTTCCGGGGAGTAACGCATTCACCACCACACCATGCGGGTCCTTCGTTTCGCCTGTCTCTCAGCTATTTCTATCGATCTTTTTGCCATAGCAATCACCCGTCAGCGGGGTTGATCTGGGGAGCGCAAATCGGCATAGAACCCAGTTAAGCTATGGCTGTAGTTGAAATCACAATGTTTAACGTTTTGTTGTCTGCCTTCCTCTATTTCTGACAGGCGAAACGAAGGACCCGCATGGTGTGGTGGTGAACGCGTTACTTCCCGGAAAGGACAATAGCGCGTTCGTTCCCCACCATAGACACCTGCGGTCCAGAGTTTTGCAAATATCTCAGCAACGTTGTAGTTGTATTTCGCTTAGTAACCTGCCATGAAAATTATAGAAGGCAGAAAACAAAACGTTAAACCCTCAGAGATTGTTCTATGTCGAGAACTTTATTTTTGTACTATTCAAACTCGTTGTGTTTGTTTTGTTTTTTGGGGCACTTTTTGAGCAATTTTTTTGTATTAACCCATAGTTTCTTTTCATCTGACGATAGTTATTTGCACTACACTAGCTTCTAGGATGAGTTAGCGCTCCTCTTTCTTTATATTTCGCTCTTATTAGTGTAAAGAAGTTCATGACTCGGTTGTGCATCGGTTTGATGCATTTGAATCCACAATATTTTTTGCTTCTGGGCGGACTCTTTTCTTGTCCGTACTTTTTGGTCTATTCTATATCCAGATATATAATAATACCCGTGGATAATTTATGAAGATATCTTGGTTTGGATTCGTCTATTCAATTTCGGGTTCACTTCATCTCTGCAGGCATGGGTTCTGCAAGCCTTACAATCGCGCATTGCTGACCATACCATCGTTGTTATACTAATACCCGTTGGTATTTTCGTAGTCTTTTTCATAGGAACAAGGAACAGCCAACATAGTTTCGTCCTACGTTAATAGATCAAACTTCATCCTTGGCTTGCTAGCTTGGTTGTCTTTAAATATTTTTATATACATACATATATATACATATATGTATATATATATATATATATATATATATATACATGAAAGTTGGACTATAATATTCCATTGTTTTTCGTTCGCGTGTTTTCGAAAGCTGGCAAAAACAATTCTTAAGGTTAAAATCCAGCAAAAAAGAAATCTGAAGGAAAAATTGCGTACCACTGAGAGGATGAAAGGATAGGACTTGAACTGCTGATACATCATTAAAAGTGCATATTACGTTCAACTCCTGTTAAGCATCATAGAGGTCAATGTAATCATATTTAGCATAAATATTGAAGTACTACCGTTTTATCAAGTTAGTGTTCTTATCTAACTAGACAACTCGCAGTTTGCTGGTCTTGTGTGGGTGCATGGCTTAGTTCTGGCAATGCGTTATTGAACCGACGACTGTTTGCATCGTAAGCACCCCTAACCACTGCGCTTGGCACGCCCATATAAAATGTACTAAAAAGTGGTATGTACAATATATGAAAACAATGCGAAATTAATGAAACGACAATAAAATAGTGTAATTGTAATGCAGTGTTGTTTACTACCTACTTACTTGGATGGCCTGCCCTCACTAATTTTGCCGACTCCAGCATAATTTCATTTTTCTCGGAGTTTTGCTGGTTTCACTGTTGTGGTTTCCTGAAATTCCGAGGTTAGCCTAGCCAGAGCCTGCTCCAGGCCGTCGTCACCACAGGCAGTCGCCGGTGTTGTGAATTGGAGGGAGTTTTGTCAACATGTGGCTACTTTGATACCAGAATGGTGGTGGGTCCTGGTATTGGTTTACTATTAGCCAGGTTTCCTGAAGGAAACGCCGGACTCCTTCTCAGTTTGGAGAGATTCTGCTGCTAGGACATGTCCCTCCTCTTTACATCGCATCGCAGTCCGACACCCACGAACACCTTCCAGCTACGATGAGGTGGTAAACCGCTGATAGCTGTAGTATAATATAAGTAGTATAGTAGCAATAATATAATGTGATACAATAACAAAACAGTACAAAGCTATCCAGAACTGGACAGTTTAAAAACTTTGCAATTAAATGGAAAGGTAACTTCAGTGATGCTGAGATATTTGCAACACTCCGGACCGCAGGTGTCTGCGGTGGGGAACGAACGCGCTATTGTTCTTTCCAGGCTGTAGCGCGTTCACCACCACACCATGCGAGTTCTTCCTTTCGCCTGTCTCTCAACTACCAGCTGAGTTTTGCAAATATCTCAGCATCATTGAAGTCATAGTTCGTAATATACCTTACCGTTAAAAAAGGAGTAGGCAGTAACTAATAAGGTAAAATTTAAATGCAAAGGATTAAAAAATACGTCAGGAAGAACATTTACGCATAACAAACACAATTAAAAAACACAACTCAAAAAGTTGAGTTAAGCGGTTATAACCTTTCCTTTTGTCACTCTTTGTTGAGAACCCCATCCAAAATCCTTGCCGTTTTTTAGGTTCATGGTGAAATTTTGAAAGCGATGTCAGTGTTTTTTCACAACAAAGAAATTGAAGATGATTGGGGAGATCCTAAGGTTTGGAATTTTATGGTCTTTTATCATTCATATTGCGCACCGGTAAAGTTTTTTCTATTGTTCTTTGGCAGTCATTGTGTTGAACACTTCTTTTGTACTTTCATTAGATTCCCGAACGGTTGGCGGAAAGCACACAAGAACACTATTTCGTTAACGACTCTATCATCACTGTAAGGACTTTCCTCGACTATAGCAAAGACCGTGAAAGGGAAGAAGTGGCACAATCAGAAACTGGTCCGTGCAATGCATTCAACCAATCGTAGTCTTCTTCTGTCTATTCGTCGTTAAATCATCGTTTTCTTAATGTCTTATTACCTGAATGATGTTTCTGTTAAACCGTTACCTGAACTATTTGATGTACTCCAGATCCATTTGGAGAAGTTTTTGCTTCAAGTGTCGAGCAAGTAGCTACAGCTGAGACATCATCTCAGGCAGCTACAAATTTCAGTGAACAGGTTGGTAGTGAATAACTTCATGGTTTCAAAGTGAAGAACTATCCCTTGAAAATTTGTTACAAATATTTTTCTTGTTGCTTTAATATACTTTACATTGTTTGTTAAACCATATGGCATCGTAACACATTTCGTATTCTAGCGACGGCGGCATCAATCTGCAATTCAAGTACGTTGTCCAGCGAGCCAAATGTCAGACGAATGGGCACCTAGAAAAGCTTTAGATGATATGTATACGATAGCGGGACCGCATCAAAGGAACAATGTTTGGAAAGGTCCGTAAAGTAACGCTATGCATCTGATCTGAATTTTCATCGTGTGTCGTTTAGATTTTTTTGTCTAGGTGGGGCTCATTGAATGTCCTTGTTTCAAATATTTTATCTTTGCTTCTAGTGCGATCAAGGAGACATTGCATTAGGCCCTTTAGAAACTGGTCTGGATTTATAGTCGAGGCTCAAATAAATATATTTTGAAAAGTCTGACCTTACTAATCACAATTAAGTCTTTATAATCCACACATTTTTATACATGAGCTACAGACTAAATTATTCGCTCGCGATCAAATTTTACACTTCGGGAGCCTTTGAATATTCGGAAGCCACTAATGTCTAGGTTCGTGAGAATTTTCTAAGCAAATAATTGTCGAGGTGTTTGAAACAAAGATAGACAGTTGGCTGGGTCCAAATGAGTTTGCTCGGTGAACTCGTTTACTGTGTTGCGTACATCCTTTGAATTTCTACAGTGTAGATTTTTCGAGATGTAGTGCACGTTGTGTTGAAAAATAGTTGTTCACTGCCAGTAGATTTTAGATAGATTGTTCCGTTGCAATCGTCGCCGTAGTACTCGTGCTTTATCGTTTTCTTGGCAGCATTTTTCTGTGGCAGCGGTTTCGCTAGCACTTAGGGAGTTGTTCTGACAACTCTAATGTTCTGATGAATATTTTTTCCAGGCGCGAAGAAGTCCTGAGATATTTTTCAGTCTTGATTTTACTCCAAAAATTTTTCTCGGTGTATATTCATGCTTTATTGGTTGCACAGGATGTCATCGGTTGTATTGTGGAATTCATTTCTAGTAGTCACAGTGCGTTCGGTGAATGGGATTTTTTGTTGCACAAAAGAAACTACCTCTTCAATGTTCATAACGACCATCGCTTATCTATTCGTTTTCTTTATGCGGGACCAACTTATCGAGATTTTTTGCTGTCCTTTCCTGTTGCTGTTTTCTTAAATCTCTCTTCTGTGTATTGTTCTTCCGAAAATTCGAACTCCAATGCACGGATCTGTTTCATGTAGGATCCTCAAGTAGTGATCACCATTAATATCATCGATTTCTTGTTGAAACTTCTCACCTTCAACGTTTTCTTTTTTATTATGGCGTCGCTATTATCCGGTGATGCATATTCGAGTGGAAGAATTGATTGTACTTGCTCTTTATCATTTTCCGCCGCTGACGTAAATTGAACCAAGTTAACGAAAAACAACGGAAACATTAATTTTATTGGTAGATAGAAGTTTGTTTGGAAATGAAGTTTCAGTGTTCCAAAGTACGAAGCTTCAGTTGTTTTCCAATCAACCTATTATTAAAGAGTGCACAGCTTAAAATATGAATATGTCGTTTTGAAGAGTTAAATCACTGGTGGAATATTCCGTAGAGGACTCACTATGGTATAAAAGGTTAAAATGAAGATGTGAGCGTTGATTAATCCTTGGAGGATGCGCTGTGCATTCGACTTCAATTAAGCATCGCTACAGTGCACTGAATGAACATCTGGCCTGTACAGTGGCTCGGTGGCCTACCAATATATTGAGCCAGTATAAGTTATAAAGAGTTTTCAGCAGCTATCGAAAAACCGACTTCGCGAGTGTAACAAGCAACGTCTAAATTTATAGAATTTATAGTGCCGTGTGTTTCTTGGACTCAACTGATAGTACGTCATATGTATGGCAAAAACGGTTGGCTTGTGCGTTCATTCGAGGAGTGGCCCGACGATTTTGAAGAAGGTCAGAGTATATGAGTGAAATGGATACTTCGAAATTCAAAAAAAAGATAATAACAATAAAAATAAAATCGTTCCAGCCACCTCTATCCGAAGGCCGGGTTCGAGTCTTCTACTACACTTTGCTGTTCAACCGGGTACTGTCCGCCTCGGTAGAAAGCCGAATGATGAGATTTTGCAGCGATCATTGCGCAACTTGGACCGTGTAATCTTTCATTGGCTTTGGTGTCTAATCTCAACTAAATAAACAATGTGGATTCTTTCAGATTCCGGGAATAGAGTATCATGCAGTGGGCGTATTGTACGTGGGCGCACAGCAGGAGACCGAGGTGCAAATTCTGGCCAATGTTCACGGATCGGAACGTTATTCTCGATTTTTGAAGTAGGAAGTAAACTATCCCTTTGTTGAAGTGAATCACTCATTCAATCTCATTTTCGCAGCGTATTATAGAGACTATTACTGTTTAGCAGAACTTGGTTGCTTTGAATTAAATGATACTATTTCAAACAAGGAATGGAAAACTAAAATAGTAAACAGCTTGAAAAGTGGATGTGACGTCCTACTTACTTGGATACATGGACAGTTTGCCTTCACGAGTTGTGCGGTGCTCAGCACATTTGCCACGCGTTTCTTTCACTCGCTCTAGTCGTCCATGGTGTTGGTTTTATTCGAGTATGGTGGCGAGTGCGAGTCACATACCGTGATCACTAAAATAACTGCAGCAGGATGTACAACTCATTAACGTTACCTCTACGAATACGCCAGCCCAACGTGTAGGTGGCCGTCCTAAGGAAGGCCTGCATTCTTGTGGTGTCAGTTGTTTTCGACTATCTGTCGTCTTTTCTTGTCATTGTATAATTAATTACTGAGTAATACTGAAATTAATACCGATAATAATACTTGTTTAGTACTAAAACAGGCAATAAAATATATTCTTCATCTCAACTTGAACTATAGCAAGACTGAGACGGGGTGTGTTATTTTCGTTGTCTGCTATCGAAGAGAGAGTAAAAAGACATTTCGAGCTTCATTAAGTAAAGTTTATGTTATGAATTCACCAATCCCGTAGCAAGCAGTTTCATTTGGTATAATCGTTGAAAGTTCTCTTTGTCGAGTTCTAACATTAAACTTGTACTAACAATTTCGTTTTGTCACGCTTAATTCTTACGGCTTTGGAAGGTTGCGTCCATTGAATAAAATTTTATCCAGTACATTTCAGGCTTTTGGGTTCTCCTATAGCTTTGGACAAACATCCCGGTGGGCTGATTCCGGAACACCATGGATCTTATACATATGAGTATCAGGATGAGCTAAGCAAGATAGTGAGATATTTTCACTGAGCCTACTATAGCTACGTATTTAAGGTGTTCTCTTTATAATTATGTGGTTGGAGTTTTCATTTGTTCGATTTTTTTAGACGTTCCTCGTAGCAACCTTGATGCCTTGTGCAGAGAATGATCCTAACTGTAATATGAAGAAAAAGCTTATTGGCAATAACTATGTGTCGGTTGTGTTCAATGAAAGCGGTGCTCCTTTCAAGCTCGGATCTGTTTGTGGGCAGTTTGCACATGTTGCAATAGAGGTAAATCTTGCGTCAAACCACTTCTCAGCTCTTTTTCAAATCATTCATTCTTTTTTTTATGGTCTAATTGGCTTGAAGTGAATTGTTCTTTTTTCGGTTAGCATTCGGGTTTAGGTAATACCTTACGATGAAAGCACGGTTTTGCTTCAGCTGCATGCCAAACAAGAAATATCGTGTTGGTTAGCAACCCGTCGAGCACTCCTCAGTGACAAGTAAGCTATTCACATCGTTGTGAAAGTATATTTAGACGTCATCAAGGTTTTATATATACATATATTTATATATACGTATACATATAAAGGATAGAAGATAAAGTTCTCGGCGTTGATCCATCCCATAGGGATGCGCCATATATTCGACTTCATTAAGCATGGTTTTGAGGTGATTGAATGCATATACCGGTCCTTAATAATGACTCGCGGTGGCCTACCGATGTATCGAACCAGTGCTGCTATCCTCCCAGACAAGTACCAATTTGCTGAACCCGAAAGGATGGAGGGCTTGGTGGGCCTTGGGCGCAGGGATCGACCACACTTGTATTGCGGGGCGCCTCCGACGACTTCTCCACATACGTCCATATGTAAATATATATATATATTTATATATACATACATAAACATGTTTGCACATGCATATATATATACACATTTATTCGAGCCTGTAATGTTATTTTTGGCTAGTCTATTCTTTCTTTCTGTGTGTTCTTGTCTTAATTTGTTATTATTTGATCACCCACATAAATGAAAGAGTCTGTGAGGTGAGGATAAATTCAACATAACAGACCATGTGGCGCTTGTGGCCCAGTGGTCAGAGGCGCCCTGCATTACACACGTGGTGATCGATCGCTGCGCGTGTGGCTCAACAAGCCTTCCATCATTCCAGGTTCGGCAAATTGGTTCCAGACTTGTCTAGGAGGGTAGTAGCACTGGCTCGATATATCGGCAGGCCACTGCAAGTCAGTGTAATGGCCAGATATGCATTTAACCGCCTCCAACGATGCTTAATGAGGTCGTATGCATGGTGTATCCCTCAGGGATTGTTCGAATGAATCGTTGATAGTTAAACTCGTGTTAACGATAACGCGGACGCTGCCAACTCCTCTACTGTCGCATGTTCTGAGGAAGATACTTCTGCGGTATTATAGACAGCGTTGAGTTGGTGATGTCTTCTTGTCTCGGCCAATCCAATGACGTCGAACCTTATGCTTTTTTCCTAAATTATCAAATCCTGTATCGAGAGCTTAGATTAAAGTGAGCATGCATTCTAGGTATAGGTCGCCACCTTAGGCCTTGGATATTTATGGAGTCCTATTTCGCAGAGATTTTAGCAGCTTGTCCGTACTCGTCCTATCTGCACTACCATGTCGAGTCCCTTTCGTGACACGAACTTGAAGTTCACTTATTTTACAGTGTTTAGCTGTTGATACTCACATTTATCTTCCTGTGTTGTGAACATGGGCGGCTTGGTACACCCACTTTTAGCTGGGCTGTGTCTCCGAGAGTGAACAATTAGGTTATTTTTTGGAGGCGACTCTTTAGTGCCTCCCATTTGCTTCCCTGTCGCTTGTTCGCAAGATTTTGGTGGAAATGACTCGTAGAATACAATCCGCATAAAAGAGAACATACCTATGCACGCATGCATGACTATGTCCTCGTAAACTCAGAAGGTATCTGTCGAATTGGCAAAGCAGAAACAATGTACATCCTATGGATCCGTCTGCGTCTCAGGGAAGTATAAGGTCATTTTTGGTCCGCGATTAACACCGTGTTCTCAACTGGTGGGTTCTACGTTGCCTAGCGTCTAACCTGCAGTAGATCCATCTATGAGAGAGGGCCTTAGAAGTAGATGTAGTACAATAAATGGGTATTTTAAGTATACAAAGATCGACCGAATTGTAAAGTAGAAAAGGTGTGGTTATTTCTCTTTGAAGTGTGGATTGAGTGAACACGTTGTTTCTGTGTTAAAATGGTGAGAAACAGAAAAAGTTTTTTCAGTCGATTGTCGAGAATTTTATTACACTGTTTTCATCTGAAAAAAGATAGTTTTTATTATTCAATAGAAGTACATAGTAATAGTATGATCGTAGTGGCTTTACCGCTTTATGGTTTGTAGGCGTCAAACCGCTATATACAGCAGTGGTGGAGCCCCATCATTGTTTTCTGAGCTGCTAAAGAGCCTGACATTTCTGTGTGGAATCCTAGTTAGGAATGAGCTATAGTGGGATTTTGCTAGGACCTAAGTTACAAGGAGGGAAATTTCTTTCCGCGACACAGAGGCAGAAAATGTGTTTAGGCGGACCCAGATTTTGTGAGGACGCTCGCTTGGAGAATTTTACTAATTTACTAATGACATTTGCTCTTTATTTTTTTCCTTTTTCTTTCTTGGTTTTTAGTTCCTTGCCTTCTTTTTATGGCAGTGGCAGCGGTATTTATTGGGCAATAATTCGGATTTCTTATCCCATGGTTTCAATAGCATAGAAAAATTTTCCATGAAATCCCTAAGAGAATTTGCTGGTATTGATAACATGATGTCTAATCATCAATTATCCAGTGCTATGCATGTGTATCGCTGTGGTTAGAAGTGCACTGAAATACATCAGTGATCATTGGTTGGATTGATCCCTCTTCTTCACCAATTCTTCTGCCCTTCCGCGGTCTGCAGATTTACCAGGCTGTCTGGGAGGATAGCAGCATTGACTCAACACATCGGTATCTAACGATGTTCGATAAAGTCCAAGCGTGCAAAGCGCGCCAAAGCATGCAAAGTGATTAATCAACATCGAACGCTTTATTCTTTATCTTGTCTTTATGCAGGCTTGTATAGTTTTCACTAATTGCGTAGGTATTCTTGGGATTGCTTTGGATTCTTTAATTTGATTTGTGTTTGGGTGTTGTTGTTTCATAGCATCTACTATTTCGAAGTCATTTAGATGTGCTGTTAGATTGTTGCGAAAAATGATAGTTCGAACGCAACTGTCCGTAAACGTTTGGCGAAGTGTGCAAGACAACGATGATCAGCCGTACATTTCGTCTGCTGTGGATCGCCTGAGAAGAATTATCGCAATTCGAGAAAAATGCGCGTTTATACACCCTTTGAAAGAGACGTAGTTGAATTCGATGCCTCTTACGGATGAATGGATTATTACAGTATCGAAAGATGTCCAGTGTATAGATGGAGAATGATGTATACTCGCCATAAATTGTACTAGTAGTCCGTTTATTTAGTGTTATTTTTTTCCTTATGTATATATTTTTTGTGGTGACCACTTCCAAAACTAAGTGGGGTAATTGGCCAAAGTGGTGCAACAACACTCGTCAGCAATGTCGATTACTTTATACTAATGGCTGGTAAAACGTGAAGACAATTCTTTGTCTCCATTACCTTCTGATTTTTTTTCCATACAAAGTCTTATACATAAGTTTACGCCTGGAATTTTTACTAGAACGTTGTAGAATTTTAGTGTTGTTTTATGTATAACTAAGAGGCTGATCAGCGTTGCTTCTATCACTTGTTGTCTAATGAGTGTTCTCGAGTTTTGTTTTCAATCAATCTAAGTACTCCATATTACATAATTCACCACTGACAGAAGTGTTGGCTCAGTTATTCTTTAGCGTTTATAACCACGATCACTCTTCACTATTGTTTATTGTTGTGGTTTTCATGCATCCTTATAGTTTGTTCAAGTTGTCGTCAATGTCGGTTTGCAAAAAATTTGCCATCTTGTTATATTCATAAGTTCTTGTTAGCAGTAAATATGAGGGCAGAGCGGTAACTGCTAACGTTACTGTATATGTTTTAAACTCTGCAGAATTTTCGATCTTCATTGCCCTTTGCTTCATTAGGTACCTTTTCATCATTGAAGGAGAGTAGTTTCAAGCATCATCAATCTTTGTTTGATTCTGGGTCGTTCTGTTTATTTTTCGAATAACATCATTGTTTTACTTCTGTTCAAGACATTTTGAAGTATTGAGATTAAAGTGGAAGTTCGTAATCTTTGCAAATTTTTTTTTACAAGGGTGGAAGCTTCGAAAAAGTGCCAGTAATTCTGAAGCAGCTATCTCTGTTTAATGCGGCGCATGGTTGACTTAGGCAGTGCGCCTTTTAAAGAACAGTGTATTGGATATTTGAGGCATTGTATTGTTTCTACCTTATAAGTCGGTCAACTCGTTCACTTGTTTTCAATATACAGCTACAACGCGTGTGGTGCAGTCGGAGGGCCACTGCAATACACACGTGGAATTGATCACCAAGCTCATGGCCCACCAAACCTTCTATCCATGCGAGGTCGTAAATTAGTACCATACTTGTCTGGGAGGATAGCAGCACTGGCTCGATACATCGGTAGGCCATCGTAGTCATTGCAAAGGCTAGGTATACATTTAATCACTTCCGACGATGCTTAATGAAATCGAATGCATGGCACGTGTCTCAGGGATTGATTGATGCCGAGAGCTTTATCCTTTATTTTAACTGCAGCATTTCACCATTGGTATGACTGGCTATGTGAATGACGTTGCTGGCACCATTTCACATCATTGGGTGGATGAAAGTGATAGCTTTTTCTGTACAGAAACATTTAATAACATCGACGTCGAATATATTCCATTTTCTTATTGACAACAATGTGATATATTTTCGAATAAGTGATCTTTAGTTATTTTCACATATAGTCACGTTTGGAGATTCCAAAGTCCAGCAGGGATGGTTTCTCATTTTGAAAAAGGCATTTCCATCAAAGGGACATACCTCGGAGTGCACGCTGGCAAGATGATCCTCATTTCATTAAGTTATTCCCATTTCCCATTTCTGTCCGAATTTTTGTCCGAATTCTTCAGCACTGTCCTCCTGTGTTTGCGCCATTCTTATGATTGTTTCGAATTTACGAAAAGAGTGGCATGTAATGACAGAGCTTAAGACAGAATTTCTTAAGAACTGACAGGGTAGACAACGGAAAACGCTAGCTTCTATAAACTCCAACGCCTCCAATATTAGCCTGTGGGATGCTCACACCTGAGTTGGCAGGGGTCACATCACTCATTTCCAGACAGATAGTCCTGTTGTTCTTAGTTTCTGGATAAGCAGGCGTATCGTATTAGATGCTGTCTACAGTATCTACAAGAATATGAACGGTCCGAAGAGGATTATCCGGCTGCAATGTAATGTTAATAATCGAGACGATTTTCGAGATGTATCGCTACATTTGCAAATATGCACATTATTCATTGCATTAGACCTCGCAGAAGTTTTAGATTCCTGTGATAGGATGTTAACTTGTAATTCTTCACTGTTATGTCACTGTGTCCAACGCGCTCTTAATGGAGTATTTGGTTTCACTTTAAGTTTACCGAATAGGTGTTCCTTTATACAGACGCAGAGTGGCCGTATACCCGTTTTTCTAACATATTCGTTACTAACACTTTACAATAGGTCCGATAAACCGTGCACGAACTCGTTCAACCACCGTCTCTATCGTTAAGGCATACTGTCCAATTTTGCAATGTGCAGAGACCGTCGTACAAACGTTCACAAACTAGCTGGCGTCTTAGAGTCCCCAGTGGCATTTCAATCACTGCAAATGACTTCTCGAGACCAGCCCTTTTTAAGCAACGTTTTATAGCTGCACTTATTTCATTGAGAATTAAGGGTAGGATAAAGGGGACCTTATTGCACATGTCATTTCGGGGCATGGTTCGTCATCCACGCATATTCCTAGGATCTACAGCTTCGTAACCATTAAAAATGGCTATCTGCCGCTCACTCTCGGAGATTCTACCTTTTGCTCCTTTTCAGTTCACACATTGGTGGCTGTTGGAAAAATGTTTCTCAAAAGCGCCTTTTTTCTGTCTTTTTCAAAACAGTTTAAATTGTAACTCCCACAAGAGACTTTCTATTAACTTTGGTGTTGATCGAATACTTCGCTGTTTTCTTAATCAGCACACACGAGGAAGTTACTTTATTCTTTACTTGTGAACAAGCTGACGTACCACTCAGCCTTCCTCAGAGCCTAGAAGGATCAAGTTAACCGCAATCTACCCAGCCAAACAATCTCCATAACCAGAGAAAATGCTCGTGCTGACAAGAGTAGGAACCTTAATAATCAGTTAACTGTTGCAGTTTACTTTGTCCAATCCTAAGGTGAATGAGGCTGTTGGATCTTTTCAATTTATTAGCACAAACCAGTTTTCAAAACAAATCGTTTTCTAGTCCTTATCTGCTCGTCCCATTGACAATCACCTTCCGAATGTTGACCATAAATAATTCTCAAAATTACTTGTCAACGCCGGAGCCACTCATCAAATACCCAGTGTTTGCGAGACTGCATTGCCTTGCCATTGACCTCATCATTCTCTCAACCATTACTGCCGTAGTCCACCATCCCCAAATTCTCTTGTTTTATACTCTTCAACGAACCACGCATTCAATATTATCTTCGGCATTTATATTTGTTTCACAGTCATTTTTTATGGAGAATCGGTCTATCCTTGGTCCCTTATCTCCTGACATAATTCAAGGCTATGAATTTCAGTTCTTGACCAGTAAATATCATCTAACGTACTAAACCACTGAAAAGTAATGCATGTTTTCCTGGAGATATAGAGGAAAGTGTTTTCCACTGTTCTGGTACGTCATCAACTTTTCAAGTACTTTATTTATTGAGAAATTATTAGGAGTTGTTGAATAGCCACTATAGTTTTTATGTACGGATGGCAAATATAGCCGAATGACGCACGGATTGCTCTAAGTTTTAACGAGTCGAACTTTGTGCGTTTGTGGTGATCACCATCCTCGCAGTCCTGAGAAGTGATGAAGTTGAAGTGATGAATCAGGTTGGATTTTTTGGGTGCTTTTTGTCGAGTGCAGAACGACTTTCCCGTCTTCTCTATAATTTTATTCCTTTTTACCGTATAGTTTTTTTTCCCTACTACTTCTTCAGATGTGGGAGAGGAATAAATCTTTGCGGCGTGCAGAGTTTTAAAAAAAATTTCTAACTACCACCTTTCTTTACTATTCCCAGTAGTCGTTATTCGCTATAGTACGATGCCCTTGATAAACCTAATCAAAGATTTTGAAACATTGAACCATTCGAAACATAAATAAAAAGGTAACGCTTTCGGCGTTGATGAATCCCTAAAGGACCTCATTAAGTATCGCTGGAGGTGATCGAATGCATATCTGGCCTTTACAATGACTCGCGGTGGCCCACCAATGCATCGAGCCAGTGTGCGGGGATCGATTCCACGTATGTGTTGAAGGGCACCTCCGACCACTGCGCCACGCGCGCCCATTTTTCGATTTGAAACATAGTAATCGCTAATTCACTCATTGTAGCTTGAATGGAACCTCGAGTTATTGCATAAGTTCTCTTTATCGCATTTGATACATATGCAAACCACTGTTTTGCTAATAGATTGACATGGCAGATTACAACACGCTAACATGTTATGGTGTGAATTTTTTACAAAAAAAAAGGCATGTATAGTTTTCCTTATTCCTTTTAAAGTTGGTGAATAAGACAGAAAAGAAGCGCGAACCTTTATTTCATCGACTAGGAAAACATATCGGATTTTTTTGGTGATAAATCGGACCATTTTCATCTACGGAGTCATGTTAATGAGTACTTCTGACATGATCTTTTGAGAAAAACCTGGCGAACTTGTTTCACCGTTACACTGCAAACCTCCCTGTGTATGTGCATGTCTGTTGGCTTAGATATAGAGAAATAGTGTATTTCTTGAAAAGCAAATGTCTTAGCGAGATTATGAAGGCGTAGGTTTGAAATTCATGACAGAATAGTATAACGGGCTCTAACCATAAAGCGTGGGCTTACATTGCGTTGTATACGTAAATACACCAAAGCCTAGATTTAACTATTAATTCAAACCCAGTTGTGGGCAACTACAAGGAAACACATTTGCTGCAACTGTAATTCTTTGTGTGCTATTCTTAATCGATGAAGAGTTCGCTGTCGACTATCGTCTCCACATCGCCCTGTGTTCCTGCTGAGATGCTGCAAAGCAACTTCTTCCATGAAGTTATACTGTGCCGAAAAAACTACTGCTATTCGAGCGGCTTCATAATTTTCCCAATGTTTCGTTTCAAACTCGATAACACCGTACCCTTAGCCACTTTATTATGGATTTATTTGGAAGTTTATTGAGATTCTGGACTTGTTCCGTCTCAGCGTAATAGATAGAATTGATTGTTTCAAGACAACCATCATCCTATCACTATGTTATCGCTACGGGATTAGAGGCAAGAATCCAGAAAACCCAAACTGTCGACGACAGTTAATTGCGGACGTGCGATAAAAGAAAGAACAGTGCAGCGTGAACACTGAGCGAACTGTGAGAAATTGATTGAAATGTCCGAAATCAACTAACTAAAGTGACCGAGAATTTTTCATTCAATTGCTTTCTGTGCAGGAACAATTAAAAGCAGGAACAGTTTTCTTGTAATTTTTATTGTGCATTGTTATTTAGTTTTAATGAGAACTCGAAAGAAGATAAATGAACTAGTTCAGAGAGGCCAGAGATGAAGAGAATTGTTGTCCATGGAATGCAGTTAATATCCCGGTGCAGTACGTGGTGGAGGGCAGTGGTCACACGACCCTCGAAGTCCATCTTTTCCAGGTTGTCCAGGCTCGCCAGGTGCTCCTGGATTACCAGGTGCTCCGTCCTGTCCTGGGTCACCCTGTGGTCCGGGCGAACCCGGGATACCTGGATTTCCTGGACGTCCATCAGGTCCGGGAGGTCCTGGAGGTCCAGGCTCTCCAGGTTGTCCTGGTGGCCCAGGCGGAGATGGTACTGTTCGAACCTGACCGGGTGCTCCAGGTAGTCCTGGTTGACCATCAATTCCGTTAGGCCCTGGCGGTCCTTGAGGTCCAGGCGCTCCTGGTGAGCCAGGTCTTCCGTTGGGCCCTTGCTCTCCGGGTGGTCCAGGGTTACCAGGTGGTCCTTTAGGTCCAGGTTGGCCTGGAGAACCAACGGGTCCTGGTGGACATTCGAAACAGAAGTCCTCCGCACGAGGAAGAACATGGTCATTGGGAGCATCTGGTCCTGGTGCTCCTGGAGCTCCAGGTCGACCGTCGTTTCCAGGAGCTCCATCCTGTCCAGGGTTACCAACAGGCCCCGCCGGTCCTATTCCACAAGAGCAGCACTGATACGCCTGCCTCTTTTCGCGAGTCTCGATAGTACGGAATGACTCAAGCTGGAAGAGTGAGGATAATAAGAAGAAAAAACTTGGCATAACTAAATATTAGCATTTCTCACTTTTGTGTACTCTCCTCGGAGTCCTTCTGCACGAGTGCGGCAAAAGTTGATTTCATCTTGTAGACCGGACTGGACATTCTGCATGTACATGCACAGCATTGGAATTGCTACTATAGCCGTTAACGTAGCTACGGTTGAGACTGCAACGCCAAAAAAAGCGAACTTCTTCACCGACTCGGCCTCAACGAGTTTTAACTTCTCTTCCATCTGAAACTGTTTAAATCGGAAAGAATAAGTCAAAATATCTTGCGGAAATTACCGGAAATTTCGAATACAGAAAATGGACAAGCGGTATTGTCGAGATTACTGGAGCTATCTGAGGTAACGGATAATATGGTAATGATAATTACGATTGATGGAAGAGACGATTTAAATTACTATGGTTCTTTATTCGAAAGAAGAGCTCTTTTATAGCGGCCAGGTGTGACGTTGTCATTTTTTTCTGTTGCGCGGCATACCGTTGACGCCCACTCCAACGAGATCCTGCCTGTGGTCAAACTCAGCTATATCGGAATGATATCGTGCCGACAAATGAGATAGAGACGATATCACAGATATAAAATTCCACTTTAGGTTTATATCGTACTGTAACAGGAACGTTTAGCTGAAGGCCCAGCAACAAATGACCAGTGAAGGCGTAGTGCTCTCGGACGAATGTGGTCGGTGACACCTCACAGATTATCGTTGCAGTTTTCTGGTTTTTCTGCTTGAACGTGCGAATTTTCGTACGTGTTCGTAAGAAGGTCTATCGTTGGAAAAATTTCGTATAGTTGATAGAGCATTGATGCAGCCTCGCAGAAGAGAGAGGACAACCCAAAAATGGAAAACCAGTTGATGAAGAAAAATAACTTTCTATTTAAACAAGTGATGTCTAGGACGCCGGACCCGGATTTGAGTTCCGCCGAGCTTACCAGACTTTCTATTCCTCCGGGATCTGTAAGTTGATACCAGTTTATCTAAGCTCCATTTATCCACTGCTTATTCTTTTTTCATAGCAGAGTACTATATAAAATACAACCACAAAGACGCTGACATATGAGCAAAACTTGAAACGTCAGTTGTGATTTAAACTGACAACTGGTTGAGAGAAAGACAAAACAAGAGCTTGGGTTGATGTGATGGATAGCAAGTGAGCCACCGGTAAGGACATTGTTGGCTTCGAAGGTCAGCTGAGTTTCCGAGTTTTGGTCACATATTAGCTTCATTGTGATTGCATCTAAGTTCCCTTTAATCCATAAGAGGACAGTGACTGCTTGCGGTTAAAATCCAGCACCACCATAACACGGCTATCCAAGGAACACAGGGAGAATTGACTCGACCAGCATTCAAACGGCATTCGTGAAGAAGACCGGAAATCCTCAAGCAGTATCCGAAACCATAAGCAAATACTAAGGACTTCATGGATGATGGATGAATGGAAATTAATCAAGTGAAAGAAATTCTCGAATTCACATAACGTATGTGATGTCGGGTGTTGTGAAGAAAGTTTTTTAAAAAATTTAGAAATCAGACCCAAATTTTGGAATGATAACTGCGACGAGGTAAGATCGATTTTAACTAGAACCAATTGATATCAGTACAAACAGTTGATTTGAATAAATGCATACTGTTCACGGTGATTTTCTACACCCGTACATCTGTGTTCTCTCACCGTGACATAGCGAAATACTAGTGGTTAAAATACTTTCAAAGTTCAAAGAAAATATCCGGCCTATAGTCTTACATTTTTACACAAAGTCGACATCATGAATGAAGTGTCCATCAGGTTATCTAAGTTATTTATCGCTGCGAAGTTTATGCAAAGGTAGAGCTGTACTTTCGAATTTAAATCTTCTTCTCGAATTCTGAGGTTATCACGGGCAAAATTTTCACAGATATCAATCCAGAACCTTCTTCAAGTTCTTAAGCACCGCTTGGCGCTAAACACTCTCGCATAATTCAGCAACTTGTTTCTTATATGTCTTGAACCATTGGCTTCTACAACTGTTTCTTAGTTGCGTCTATGAAAATGCTTTGCGATTAATCAAAATGGAAGAAGATATTTATCATAGTGAATAGAATGTGACGAAGGAAGAAAATCGACCGAAAACAAGTGAGAGCTTCGAGGTAGAATCCCATGGCGAGCTTTCGTTTCTCGATGTATAACCGCTCCAATGGCGAATTCGGTCAACTTATGCTGTATCTGCACTTTCATACGTTTTGTAAGTCGATACGATTTAAGATGATTTTTAGTAACTTTAGAGCCGTTATCTGCAATTCTTCCTAAGTAATTTGATTTTCTATGAATAAGGAGTAAGGAAACTCTTCATAGGAGCCAACAGTGAGTGATTTATGACGGAAGTATGAGCCAGCCATCAATGAAGAAAATAGTGGAATCCTTTGGGTTATTATTTTAGCTCACGTTACGTTTGTGTTATATTTTTCACCACGAAAATTCACTAAGGGAAATTCACTCTATTCTTCTTATTCAGGAAATGAACTATGAACAGACGTGTTAGCAATTAAAGACAGGTACACATGACAGTGCAGAAATTCAAATGGTCTCTTAGTGACTGGAATTCGTTCTCATAACATAGAGGAGCTGTAAATGAGATGCGCCATCGGTTCCAAATTTGAGCGCGCCTCCCGAATTGGTTTTCTGAGAAATGAACAATGATTTAGCATAATGTGCTCTATAGGGGAGGATGCACAACACGATGGAATATCAGTCTTCGAAGCCTCTACTACAATTTATACCTGAGATTTTTCCGATTTGTGGCGCTTTAAAAAATAAGTAGTTTCGGCCACGACCGACTTTCTATTAACCTCGGCATTGATCAAGTGATTTTGTTCGTATTTTTTTTTGAGCAAACGCGAGGTGTTATTGTTCTTTGTTCACGATTAAGCTGACGTTTCGGCGAATTTCGTCTTCTTCAGAGCCGCTTTCTATGAGGTCTCCACTAAGTATGTCCCCTAGTAGTAGTTTCGTTTTAAACTGTTCAGACAGTGAGTCTGATGAAGCAAAAGCAGGTCATATTATAATTATGTAAAGATTTTGTTCCAATCCACAATTTTTTAGCAGACCTAATTCCTCGAGACGCTATGGAACCACGGTAGCGGATAAAGATTAACAAAGTCCTTTTAACCTTTACCACGGTTTTCTGGTAATATATTGCTCGTCGGATACATTTAGGTAAAAGGATTACCGTTTCTCTTCTAGCTACAACTTTATTAAAGAAAGCCTGATGGTGTGCTCGCTGGAATTCAAAAGTTGACACTCATCTGACTGCTACTGAGATTGACCATTCTTGTTTAAGGGTGTTACAGTCAGTCAATCATTTTTAATTTTGCGTGCCATTTTCATACTTTGCTCTTCTAATACTTGATCTACTTGGTAAGAATACTAATGTATATATGTATATATGTAAATAAACAGATAGATACATCTACTCATGGTGGAAGAAATTATAAATCCTGTGATGAAATACGAGCTCGAGCTTCCACTTCTAGAACAAATGATTTTGATTTGTTAATCACGCAGTGATATCGACCATGCCGAGGAAAAGCGTTCGCTTCGATATCATTAGTGTATTCCGATTGCAGTAGTTTTGTCGGATTCTACAACGTTTACAGCGGCAGCTTTTCGGACGTGGATCGGTTTTCAAGCGACGGGATTCGTCCAGTTTTCCGGACTTGCGCATCCAGTTTCCGCAAGCGGTAGGCGCCAACATGCCCTGTAGTGATGGAGCGGTCACCGCAGCTGAACATGAACGTTCGATTCAGATAGTACAGAGTGCGAAGTTTCAAAGCGTGGAATGATCCATGAACAGCATGAGTTCATTTCTCTGTTGCGCTTTTTCTCTATGGTTCTGAATTGTCCTTCGAACAGAATCGGTCACTTCATATTAACTTTATAGGAATCCGTTTTTTGCCCTCGTAGTCCTGAACGTCGTCAGCGCCCAGTTTGGAGTTCCGTTTGATCAAATACGTTACACTCCTGCTAGCTTCAGCGCCATATTTCTACACACCTTTTTAATTTGTGTGCATATTACCTATAAACTGTGGAATTGTTATCGAAATGAATGCTTTCCAGTTGATTTGCTTTTTTGTTTTTATTTTAGGAAATAAGTTTCAACGTTCTTCTCCACAGCCATCGTATTCGAAGAAAGTGTTACAATTTTTTTTGTCTTCGAGTGCTGTGAACCACAAGTACTAAGACCTTAACTTTACTCAGATTATGAATGCGTCGTTTTCTTGTTCAGCAGTCGCGAGGTTGTTAAACAGCATACATTTGCTTCCATAGAAAACACAATACAATACAACACTAGCTGACGTTTCGGCAGTATCGCCTTTTCAGAGCCTGGAAGGGTATACTGATATACAGCTACTAGGCCAAACGCTTCAATAACACTTACAAAAAGACGAAAAACTCTATGGCAATAACATGATCAACAGCTTCTTGAAAAACCCACCCCTTTTTCGTGACTTCCAATGAGGAAGTTTAGAACAGCTGATTATAGTCGCATATGGTTCATGACTGCCTCATGCCACATCAGAAATTGATGCGAACATACGAGGTCAGGTCGCGTATGACCTCTGGGCATTCATCTCTGCTATTCATTGTAGGTTTTTTCGCATTTATTCAAAAAGCCTCAAAAAGTTTTCGCGCTGGTGTTTTGGACTCCTGTGCAAGGATATTGACTTTTACTTCAAAGTCGTCTCCGCTAATCTTTTCTACCCTATGCGTGCCTAGTGGGGTGCTTCGCCTTAGTTTTCGTTTGCCATCTAGGCATTCTTTTACACGGATACACAAAGCTCTGCCCGTTTCGCCGATATATTCATCTCCGCAATTATTACGGCAGATCTGGTATATCGTACCTTAACTGATGCAATCGCCGTCCCCACCGTAAGAGCAAATTACGCAATTTGTTGTTTCACACAGACGGTCATACAGCGGTTACGAACTAACTGACGACGTAGAGTAGCCGGTGATATTTCAACTATCGCTACCGATTCATCCAGACCTGTCCTTCTTAAGCATCGTTTAATAGCTACACTTACTTCATCGCTAATAAATCATATTTTAACATTTAAAAAACCTATCAAGTAGCGGTTACATGACAAAGTAGTACCGAAAGCCAAGTAGCAAGAAAATCCTCGTTCATTTCCCTTCTTTCCTGCCTTCACACACAAAGAGGACGATTGTGAGAAACATGTTTCGAACAGCTCTGAACACCTCTGTATGCACTACCAGGGAACTAAAGGAAGAATCACGTGACTTGGCTCGGCAATTAGCCATCTCCAATGGCTACGAAATAGTAACCCCACGAGATAAGTTTACAAGGAGAACGGCGCGCCCACACGAAACACTTGGCCAAAAGAAAGTCCCGTTTATGTTGTCTTTTATAAGCGATGAAGTAAGCGTAGCTACAAAACGATGCTTAAGAAGGGCAGGTCTAGAGGAATCGGTAGCGATAGTTGAAATACCACCGACTACTCTACGTCGCCAATTAGTTCGCAACCGCCTGTATGACCGTCTGTGTGAAACAACAAATTGCGTAATTTGCCCTTACGGTAGGGACGGCGATTGCATGAGTTAAGGTACGATATACCAGATCTGTAATAATGGCCGAGATGAATATATTGGCGAAACGGGCAGACCTTTGTGTATCCGTATAAAAGAATGCCTAGATGGCAAACAAAAAACAAGACAAAGTACCCCACTAGGGAAGCATAGGATACAAAAGCATAGCAGAGACGAATTTGAAGTAAAAGTCAATATCCTTGCACAGGAGTCCAAAACACCAGCGCGAAAACTCCTTGAGGCTTTCTGGATAAATGCCAAAAACTCTACAATGAATAGCAGGGATGAATGCCCAGAGGTCATACGCGACCTGACCCCGTATGTTCGCATCAATTTCTGATGTGGCATGGGGCAGTCATGAACCATATGCGACTATAATCAGCTGTTCTAAACTTCCTCATTGGAAGTCACGAAAAAGGGGTGGGTTTTTCAAGAAGCTGTTGATCATGTTATTGCCATAGAGTTTTTCGTCTTTTTGTAAGTGTTATTGAAGCGTTTGGCCTAGTAGCTGTATATCAGTATACCCTTCCAGGCTCTGAAAAGGCGATACTGCCGAAACGTCAGCTAGTGTTGTATTGTATTGTGTTTTCTATGGAAGCAAATGTATGCTGTTTAACAACCTCGCGACTGCTGAACAAGAAAACGACGCATTCATATTCCAGTGCCGAGGATACTAGAAAGTCGATCCTGGGAGCTGTTTACTTAGATTATTTTAACATTACATGTAAACCATAAAAGCATAAAATGTTGGCGTTAACTAATCTTTAAAGGATGCACCAAGCATTCGACTTCGTTGGACGTCGTAGGTGTGATTGAATCCACTTTTGAGTGATACATGACTTGCGATTTCCTACCGATGTGTCACGTCAGGATTTTCATCTTATCAAATAATGGTGGTGCAAGTTTACCAACTCCGGAGAATAGAAGGCTTGGTGAGCCCTAGGCACGGAACTGAACCAACTATCCAGTGCGTATTGCGAGGCAACCTTTACTATTGTGCTAACACCATGTGTAATCTTTCAATATTTGTATATTAGCAATAAACACCCATTTGGATTTTCAAAAGCTTCGTTGCCAGAACAGAATTGTGTCCCTTAAAATAGTTATTACGAAAGACATGGCGCGGAATTCTATCACGCATATGTTCAAGAAAACTTTGTGCAATTTCTTAAGCGAAAGAAAGGTGTTTGAAACGCTGCTGATTAGGTGACAAGGCTATCACTTGGAAGTAATCTGAGACTATGATCCGCCTAAAGTAAAGTAATCTGACATTTATGAAAACTTTTTTCTTACTTGCGTTGAGTTACTCACTAAGCACTGTGATTTGTGAGCCAAGGAAATTCTACATCTTACTTGGAAAGTTAAGATTTGTGGTAAGTTGACCAAGTGAATGCAAGGTGTGTAGTGCATAGCATTAATGTAATCAAGCACTTGTCCTCGTTTGTTAGGAGTTGAAACTACGAATAAGCGTTGCGACAGTGCCGTAATTTCAAGACTCAAGGGAGATGGTTCTTGTGAAAAACTCTACATTTAACCACAACAATGATCTTTGGGTTTATATCGTTTTTAATAGTTTATAATGATCTGTTCATGACAGTGATGAATCTTGTTCTGTTCACAAAATACTCGACAAGGAAGTGAAGGCAAAAGAATATGAGCAATGTTATGGTAATTACCTTACATTTTCAGTGAAGATATCAAATAAAGAGCAAAACTGTGGTTGCATGTATAATAAAAGAACATACAACTCATTTCAACGTGAAGAATTATTTATAACGAGGCAGCTTGAATAAAGTCACACAGCAAAAGAAAATTTGAGTTACGAGGCTGCCAAGCGAACACAAGAACAGTGCTAATTCAAGGTTAAATTCAAAACCCGATCAAATAATTAATGGAAGGCGAGCTGGTTCAATAGTTGATGGCTGAACTGAACGACAAATATCTAACTAGCAAAAGACACGATTATTGCGGGAGAATGAAAGATTCTTCGAACATTCTAAAAGTTTTGGAAAGTTTTTTGACAGATTTCAAAATACTGGCGAGCTGCATGAATCGTAAGAAATCCAATGAAATATGACTCTTGGCGACTTCGTGAGGGTCCCTTAGCAATTCCTACACCTACACGAGCGCACGAGTGCTAAATTAAACTATCAAGAGTTCGACATTTTCCAGACGGGAGGAGATGACTAGAGCAAAGGCGGCGTCAGCGTCGTAGTAGTGGTTTTTAAGTGAATTTTTCTAGTACTTTAGGCGCAATCAACTCGAAAATCTCAAAAGGTCATTGCTGGGCGTTCCTTGTTCTTTCGAGAACTTCACTGTCTATTACTTCAAGTGGTTTCAGGAAGAAACCCATATAGACATACCAGTATTCCGTTGTTGCTTTCGTCACAATTTCCAATTCATTTCGACATAAAGAAATCAGTCTACTACGGTCGGGGTTACAGTAGGCAATTTTAATGCTTTTTATGTGATCTTCGCGAACCCATAGTATACCGAAACACAGTCTTTCATAATGAGGGCTCAAATCACTATGAAAGTGAGACAATCTCGAACCGAAAAACGCAAATGAACAATGACTTCGTTTGGTCTTGCCCGAGAGTACGTTTTTTCGGATTCGGTTTCAAGGAACTGCGAGAACGTAGCACCTCACACGTTGTTATAGTACTCTGATTTCAAACATGCACTGGAATGTGGAACTTACTGTGTTATCGACAACTTTTATCTATTTCAGACAGAGGAAAACGTTCACAAACCATTGTTTAGCAAATCAATGTCAGATTTCGAAAAGTGGCAGTATGTTGGTTAATGGTTTGGTACCACACATGCTTGCAAAACTGCACCTATGGCTTAAGAATTCTTTTCTGCTCTAGAAATCTTCCAGTTTATTCAAAAACAATTGCAAAAACTACATCAGAAATAGGAAAAGTGCGCGGACATATCTGTTTCCCACCTTCTTTTATGACTTTTCCATCGAACTTCCAGACTGGCAACCTTGAACTGTCATTTTCACAATACTGAGTGAGACTGCTTCTTCTTTGGCTCACTTAGATCTCATTAGGAAATGTGATCCACGTTCTATGTTCAGCACTTACAAAATGACGAACAGTACAAGTGATCTCAGTGGTGCCATTATTAAGCATGTTGTAATGAAAATTCCCAGTCGTGAACGACTTTCTAAAATAAGATTTTCTCACTTCTCCACGAAGATAAATTTTCATAGGAGGCAGTGCCAAGTCTGTCCCACTGAGGACACGCTTTTCTGAAGTGCCTCTACAGTCTAAAGTGCCTGATGGAGTCACCATAAATCTCAATCATTTATAACGATACTACCAAATCAAGAAGAATGCGGTCATACTAGAGGCATATCATCGATACGCATTGTACGAATTTCTGCAAGTTTTTTTATACCTTTTAGAAATGTACAATTTCTTACGAGTATTCACAACAACTTAATAGCTTAATAGCCGAAAATAAAGATCATTATCAACCTCGTGTAAGCTCATCAAAGAAAGAATACATATTGATTAGTGATAGCGAGGTTCAAGGAAAGTCGGTTTCGAAATATTAATAGCTTTATTTCTTATGGAATGAAGCTATTAGCATTACAATATAGAAGCTACGCTTTTTTTCCGCTTTTGAATTTCCCCTTCTCCAAGATTGTAACGCGATTGTACTATAATTCTAGGGATACTCACAGGCTCTTTCGGTACAAAACCCTGTAAATTTTAGTCATGTTAACTCCATCTAGTGGAATCCAGGATGAGCTGAGAGATAGTGGCTTAAGGCTGAAGTTAGTCGCAATCTGTGTCTGAAATGCATTTTATACAACGAAACTCGACAATCCTATGTTGATACATGGGGTAAATACGGGAAACCGGAGTCTGATAACAAGCCTTGTGAGGATGATAACAAGACCTGAAAGCGAGATGACCTAGAGGATAAAATGTGGGAAACTGGCACATTCATGCGTTTCGGGATTTTGGGAGAAGTATTTCTAAAAAGGAGACCATGTCTTAAAATTAAAATAAAAGGCATCAATATTTTTGAAAAAAGAGTATTAAACAAATGAAATAAACATTTTTGTCAACCTCGTGTTGGATTATCAATCTGAAAGGGTATTGATTATTATTACTAAGGTGAAATTACGGTCGGTTTGAAAATACTGATTTGCTATTCGCCGTGTGCTCCCAAATATAATACTAACTGCTGCAGGATGGATTGTCCGTCGACAAAAACAAATTATTTCCAAAAGAGTAGTCGTTAATGACAACAACCGTAGTGTATAAGAGTGCTGCCGAGTGAGGTAGCCTCATTCGGGCGGTGCTCGGCTTAAGAAGATTCGACTCGATACGACGACGAAGACACCACCTCGAGAAGACAAACGAGTGTGGACCATCGACTCTTATGATCGTCTCTACTGAAGACGAAGACGTTGAAACGTTGGTAGAATAAGCAACTTCATCAAGTTCGCGCCAGCCTAACAACCCAAGAAGGTATTGAAAGACATCAATTCATGGCTGTTTCTGAAAGCATTTGAATGATTTGCCGAACGAATTTCTACGTACTCCACTAACATGTGTTCTTCTCGACTAGCTAATATTAACGATATTAATTATAAGTTTTAATTTTTTCATAAACTTCATGATAGAGCCGACCTGGGGCTCATCTGGAGCTCATTTGTTGCATGGGATCCCCAGCGCCTTTCCATGTGCTTCTTCATCACTCGAAAGGAACTTTTGTGAAGTAGACATTTAGATTACGGTCGACCTACACGAAAACGCTAGCGTAAATATGTTCAGAAAAGACGTAAAACAATTTGCAGCAGTAGATAAAAGGAGTCATCTACGGAATGGGCCCGCGTTCCATGGTAAGTGCATTGTCGTTCTTGGGTTAGCGTTCACCACATTAATGATGCGCAAGAAAACCTCACCACAAATTGACATGAACGAGTTCCGTAGCAATAGTGAGTGCCACCCAATAAGTATAGTTTACGTCAAAATGAAGGCGAGGGAATTCGAGTAGCAATAGTTTGCTTCGTACTGCAATATTTTCTCTGGCCAATCATATTTTATGTGCTAGATCGCCACATTAATGGTTAAAACACGGCAAGAGAAACCATAAAATTTAATAAATGGTTACTTGTCGTAATGAAGCTGGGTGATCCAATCTATAATCTTCAACGCGATGTAATACTAAGATAACACTAATATTATTATGGTGAGGCGCAGAAAGTGCGCTGGTAGACGCTGTTCCAATCGCTCACGACCTAGTTCGACCCCGTGCCACGCCAACGAAGCTTTATATCCCTTCATTTTCAGGAAATTGGCACCAGAATTGTCTATAAAGCTTCATTTATTGCATAAAAGTCTAACGTCTAATTGCGGTGATGCCCAAGAATTTCATGAGAAATTGGCGAAATTCAGTGGCATTCTCGAAGTCCATGACGCACGTGAAGAGACAAATAGAATAAAAGGAGCTCTGGGATCCACCCAAGATGCGATATTGAGCTATTTGAAAGGAAAATGTTCTACTAATCATGTCAAATGCTCATGTTATTGTAAGAATTTAAAGAACTTTCTGTGTAAATGTTATGTCCAGCTAAAGTTATTATTTAAAGTTTTGGCATCGTTAAAACAGCATAGCAAATGAATGTGTGTGTGTGTGTGTGTGTGTGTGTGTGGTTGCTACGTTAGAAGGCGTTCAGTACGTGCTACTTCAAATCTAGCTAAAAACGAAGAGAAGGTAGAAGTTCCTGCCACGCTATTCTCAAGACTTCAAACGTCTAATAAGTGGTGAGCTACTGCAGGCGACCCAAACCGGATTTTCTCTAGTGAAGAAAAATTGTGGGAGAGCTTCATCACAGCTCTTCGGCAGAAAATCTGCTCGCCACTATAGAATAATTTGTGAAAATAGGTCATTTAGAAATAAATCATCAAGCAGTTCATTGCCTATGGTGTGCTTATTTGTTCTAAAACTGAGACATCTTAAGGGCTATTAATTAGCTGATATCAAGTTATAATTGGTGCGTGTTGCGCAGTGGTTGGAGGCGCCACTGCAACACACACGTGGAATCGATCCCCGCGTCCATGGCCCACCAAGCCTTCCATCCTTCCGTGGTAGGCAAATTGGCACCAGAATTGCCTGGGACGATAGCAGCACTGGCTCGATACATCAGCAGGCCACCACGAGTCATTGTAAAGGCCAGATATGCATTCAATCACCTCCAATGATACTTAATGAAGTCGAATGCATGACGCATCCTTCAGGGATTGATCAACGCTGAAAGCTTTACCCTTTTTCCATTTAAGTTATAATCGTTGGACTTTGGATAGATTAGCGATTACTGTTTTAAGTCATACACTGAGGTTTGACCAACATTTTCTCGTCCGAACTTCTACACTATTGCAGATGATCGCATAAGGAATCATCTAAAATCATGCGCTATTTCTCTGAGAGCTCTTCAAAGACTCGACTTCACTGCAATCATAAATGTGAAGTTATAACCCTAACGACTTCACTGCAGTAATTTTGAGCGATTATTCTTATAAAACTAGAGCAGCTCAGTGGTTGTTAACACCAGTTTTTCTATGTTGGCTTCCCGACAGCATTTTTGCTCAAGCTATGAACTGCACATTTCTTCACTGTGTTCTTTGCCAGAGTTGACTTCTATAGGTTTCTTCGGCACTGTTTTAATGTGATACTTTTTAAATTTTTATTTCACAAAAGTACCTTTGCTTGACAAAATTAGACAAATGTTGGTATATGGCGTTCAAAGAGACGATTGGGGTGTGGCAATTGACAAGAAATTATGAATCGGTGGTTTATATTAAATGAGTGAGACGCAATTGAAAATCGCTGCAAAACTTGTTTAGGCAGTTCAACAATAACTTTTCGGAGAAAGAAGCTGGGAATCGTTCCGTAGAAGTCTTTCGAGAGAACTACGCCTATATTTGTTTAAAGAAAATGAAAATGTATTCGTCATACGGAGTTAACACCGTACCAACAGATCCGATACTAGCCATTCTTCAGAAAAGATTTACATTAACCAGAACTAAAGACTTCCTATAAAATTTTGGAAACGTTAATATCCTCAATGGAAGCGACAATACCTTATCAGCAAAAACCTGAGCAATAATTGCTATTTCGTGGTATTAAAGTTTCAGATGAGTGACGAAAAGCCTTCAGAAAATCCCGACTACATTTAAATACTCTTCATATGCTCTCGATGAAATACAGACCCAGTAAGAAGGCATAATAACCTAAATCTGAACATCATTCACAGTAAAGGAGCGTTGTAGAAGAATGCTTGGCGTCAACCCTGTGAGAAATTATATGCTTGTTATTCACTACTTGAAACAGATCATTCAACCATAACATTAATATAAAAATAAGTCTTAAAAAAATAAAGAATAAAGCTCTTGGCGTTGATCAATCCCTAAGGGATGCGCCATGCATTTGATTTCATTAAGTGCCGTTGAAGCTGATTGAATACACTACTGGTCTTTACTCGTGACTCGTGGTGGCCTACTGGTCTACCGATGTATCAAGCCAGTGTTGCTATCCTCCCAGATAAGTCTCGTGCCAATTCGCCGACCCCGAAGAGATGGAAAGCTTAGTGGGCCATTGGCGCAGGGATCGATTCCACGTGTGTGTCGCAGTGGCTCCTCCAACCACTGCGCCACACTCACCGTATAAGAAAGAAAAGTAGTACGAAATACGACTTTACAACCTTTTAATTTAAACAGTTTTTAACAACCATATTTTGACAAGATCATCGCATATATATATATATATATATATATATATAATGTATTGTAAACACGTACACACTTTCAACATACAGAATTGGTCAAGATCAAAACTTAGCACTACTGTTCTCAAACTCCACTTTGAGTCTGGCGCAGTGAAATACAACGTAATGGGAACAGTGGTTAAGTGATGTCCAACAACCAGTTTCAAAAAGACATCAATTATACCAATGCCATAATACTGTGCTGGCTTATCAGTGAAAGAATACGTATTGATTAGTCATCCCGAGGTGAAAGGCAACTCGGTTTTCGAAATAATGGAAATGATAATAACGTAGATCACATTGTCTTAACTTTTACTAACTGCACGTTCTTTTTCATATATGCATCGCAGCTGTTCCCCAAATAGTTACTATTCCCTCATTTTATGGCATGCTCCTGTATTAAGACCACATTCACTGTTTCTCATATCACATTGCAACCTTGGAGTATGTAAATGTCATCATCTCAATCCGAGAAACTTTGCTTGCAGCAAATAATCCTTGTTGTGCAAACTTCTTTGCGTAATCGGAGCTTTTGTGTGTTTTTTCTGTTCAAAGCCTTTACGTGTACTGTAAAACGAATGGTAAAAGTTGTTTGGGAAAGTCGCATTCCCTTTTCTGATAGGGTCATGAGAGATTTCCAAGCAACAGTCGAAGAACGTTTTCGGGTAAAGTTCTGAGCATGTACCAAAACATTGTAACTGCCACGACCGACTTTCTATTAACCTCGGCATTGATCAAGCGATTTTGTTCGTATTTTTGTTGAGCAAACGCGAGGTGTTATTATTCTTTGTTCACGATTAAGCTGACGTTTCGGCGGATTTCGCATTCCTCAGAGCCCCTTCCTATGAGGTTTCCACTAAGTATTTAGTGGAAATACTTGATTAGTCATCCCGAGGTGAAAGGGAAATACTTAGTGGAAACCTCATAGGGAGCGGCTCTGAGGAAGGCGAAATCCGCCGAAACGTCAGCTTAATCGTGAACAAAGAATAATAACACCTCGCGTTTGCTCAACAAAAATACGACCAAAGTGTTCCTGTTTGCGTTACGTCATAGATCCAAGGTGTTAACCTTTATTGCACGTAGTCACTACTGTAGATTAACTTTATTCTTATCCATGTCCCTCTAAACACATTAACCCCATTGTGCGGTGGGTATGAGTTAAAGTTTTTCCAAGCTGACATACATTCCCTCATACAATAACCTCATCACCATGTTATCACAAGCTTGCATCTGCTCCTTGATATGTTAACTCACTAGAACCTTATCACAAGCCTACATATGGTGTAGAACCCTATCGCATTGCCATTGTAAGTCAGGTGTTACGGCCTCACATGAATCTGATGTGCCTACCTCTTGTACCTGCATTAATGTATATTCTTACATCGTACATGCACATCCCATTACTCCACCAGCTTGCAGCAAAACTATTAATTGGCCTTACCGTCACTTGTTGATCGTGTTATCACATTGAAGCTGCATTGTTCCGATGTTCGGATATCGTTATTTATGCATTGTTACTGTTGTAATCGGCTTAATAGTTTGAAATATTGCTCAATGACAGCATCGAAAAGCCTTGCGTAGCAACTTCCTATGAAGTCGATCATTTTACTTGAAGGTAGTGATTAATAGGTATCACAAACTGACTCGGAGACCTAATTTCCACAAAAAGTTGCTGCAACTTCTGATGGTCTACCGACGTATCACGTCAATACTGCTAACTCCCCAGTAGACTCTGTTACAGAGTTGTCTTCCCTGGTGTGACTAAGGATTAGTGAGCTCGGGACGCAGGATCGAGCTGATGATCCCATTTTTATTGTAGGTCACGTCTAACCAGTGCGGCAAACGCGTCGTGACCATAACAAAACAAATAATAATGATATTAATAGTGATAGTAATAATAGTAATAATAATCTTTTTGAATGAAGATTTATCCATAATTACTGTGCTTTTATCCAACATTAGCAATGTCCAAGTCTGTTTCAATGCTTCTTAAGTTCTTCAGTAGTTCCTCGAGTATCTCCAGCTGTTTCTCCAGCTCTGGTCTAAGATCATCTGATAAATTTCTTGTAGAAACTATCAACTAGGAGTCATTTTTCAAGGGATTCACTCACAGTCGCGGCACCCATTTTCGATTGCACGACTCCCACATATGTTTGCTAAAACCACCTTATAGATGAGGGTCTTAAGCTCAGTGTTTTCTTGACCTTTGTTATGGAGGAAAGGCATTAATTTGCGAAACAAAGGCCTCAAGGTATCAAGTTGGTCGTTCTAAGTATTTCGTCGAAGAAATTTATCTACGTTTGCGATGGTGAGAAAACAACAAGGTTCTGTAGGTCAAAATTTTATGAGGCGTATGTTCTAAGCGTATTGTCTGGTAAGCTCTTTGTTTTTCACTTCTCACACTATCTTTTTGATTGAACTCAATCTAAGATTTTTCCAAGACAGCGACTTATTTAACACAGTGGAATTTTTACATAGCGTTTCGTTTAGTTTCCTGTAGATGGGAAATGAATGTGATGAATCCTGTAGCACCTTTTACCACAACCAGTTGGTCTATATGGGTTAGTCTTAAATGTGCTGCTAACCCTGCTTTAGATAACATGCACACATATATAGAACTTTCACCAATCAAATAAAGAGGGAAAGTTGCGTGCTTTACACTAAGGATGTCTGTAGTACAATGGTTTGCTTCGCCTTTTTGGTAGTATTTTTGTCAATTAAGAGAGACACTTTCTCTACATTTTTCAACATCACACTCTTCATGGGTTGGAGATGAAGAGTAGGAAATTGAAATGCATTAATGCACTAGCATTGCGGAGCGCTCAAATTCCTACCAGTGCTTACATTTGTGTTTAGAAAGTGTTCCTCGAATGCTTCAAAAACAACACGTATCAAGCGAAATTTCTTAAACTGGGTGAGACTAAACAAATTATACTGGCTTACCTAATCTTTCAAATTTAGCTGTTCCTTCTACTAACAAAATTCTGTAAATAACCGCTTGCATACCAAGTAGAGGGTACTGCCTTCCTTTTACGCTCTAATTTCATTAGTATGCACAAACACTGATATTTGATGGCTATAACAAACAACTGTATTGAAGTGAGTTTGCACCTCTGAATAGGTACGATCAGAAAGGTTTTGAATATTTGCAAAAGGTAGCACAAAATGGAAAAATAGGAACATTGTCCTAATAAGAACAGTTAAATTTTTGCAGGATTAAGCCTTGGTGAGCACTGGTTAGCGATGACTTATCCTCACTAAGCAGTTCTGAGCAAACAGCATTGGTCAAAAGCTCAGCAAATCAGCAACTTACTTTTCTTAAGTCAAAAACAAATTTCTTCGTACGGTACCGCCAGCATCAGCAGCGTGACTGTTGAGTCCCGATGGGATTGCGTTGTGCTGCTTATGGTTCACACTGCAACATTCCATCCCATCCTAAAAAACCTATTCTAGGAGTTCCCGTAACGATTGCGCGAAAAAGCAATGATGAATTGAAAGTCGATTAATTGCCGGGAATCAGAGAACGGAAGAAAACCGTAGCTATGTGGGCACAAGGGCGATCTGATTCAACAGGTGGGTAGACAGTTGACAAGCAAAAACCTGGAAAACGACGTTATTCTTAAAAAAGATGCAACCTTATGCTATGATGCTTTTTCACTAAAAATGGTTATGATGGTGCTTTTCGAAAAGCTTTTCGACAAAAAGTATGGACCACCTCAGCGACTCTGTGCACTGTATCTACCATTGCCATATCATCTAAACAGAACCGAATATCGAAAATAGGCGTGGAAAAATGTTCCACTGCTACGATCTTTTTAGCGGTCATCTTCATTGCAACGATGAAATGTTGATGGTTACACTTCAGTGATATAAAAGCGTGTGACCGGTCTATTCTTCTATTCGACATGGGCGAGAAGCAAAATGTGGTGGTGGCGGCCGAGAATCTAAAACGATTCACATTCGTCGCCATCACAATTTCTACTATCGCCTTTTTTACTGCCATTATTGCTATTCCTATGCTATGCATTTACATGCAGAACGTCAATTCTGAAGTTCAGGATGAGCTGCTTTACTGCCGAACAAAAGCCAATGGACTTAGAGGAGAATACACTAAAGTAAGAAGCACATAATCTTTCTAGCCGACGTCACAAAAGGTGTTATTCTTTAAATAACAGTTAGAAGTATATCCTTTAGTGAAATAGTATGACTTGAACAGTAACTAAAAATCGAGAAATGTTGGTGATTGTCTGGAGAAAAACAAATTATTTACAGTGGGAATCAAAGAACAACCACACAGTAACTATTAGTACCTTCTTCACGTAAATGATTTACTTCCACTGTATACAACAACTGTTCTGATTGATAAACAAGTACGTCTTGCAACACAGTGAAGAAAGATGACTAAGTAGCAAACTCTTAAAGGATTTATGGATTAGGAGACCTTTTTTCAACACCTCTTCCCGTTTTCTTACTCATGCACTCTCCAAATTACACCATTTTCATGTTTCATTGCTCTTACAGTCCAAACAAATTATTTTACGCAAAGCACATGTAATTTGGACCTTTTTGGCCTCTCTTGCGAGCGATGCATTGTGGAAAAAATTTTAAGGCAAATCCAATTTATTAGCGTTTCGACGAGATTTTTCCGTCTCTTCTAATTTCTCATTTAGCTGTCATCTACACGCTCGCATCGTGAAAAGCGTCAAGAAGCAGTGCAACTACCAGAGCTATGCTGTTCTTGCGGCATCGGCTCTCCAGGGCCCGTAGGACCTCCTGGGGAAGAAGGTGATCCAGGCCAAGATGGCCGTCCTGGGCAGCCTGGTGCACCTGGAGCTGACGCGCCGAGCGAGACTACGCTCCCGACTGCTGCCGATTTTTGCTTCGATTGTCTTCCATCACCTCCTGGAATGCCAGGTATTCCTGGACAAATGGGCCCTATCGGTCCACCAGGATCGATTGGAGAGGTTAGATTTCACTTGCACAATTGATTTGTGCTCCACTCAAATATGCATTTTCAGATTGGTAGCAGAGGATCTCCAGGGAACCGAGGACCTCGTGGTCCACCGGGTCCACCAGGAAGAGCTGGTGAAAGTGGTAAGCAAGGCTTACCTGGCATGCGCGGTGCTGTGCGAATGCTTCCATCTCCACCCGGAACTCCTGGATCAGAGGGAGAGCGTGGACCACAAGGACCACCTGGCCCTGATGGAAATCGCGGTCACGATGGAATGCCTGGAATGATGGGACCAATGGGAGATAATGGTGCGGATGGTGAACCAGGAAAAGATGGTGAAGATGGTGAACCCGGAGAACCAGGGCAAGACGGTCTTAAAGGGTCATGTGATCACTGTCCTCTCCCTCGTACACCGCCTGGTTACTAGATTACAATGTAGTGATTGATTTTAATTAATAGTTCGTTTCTCATGGAATGAATTTGGTGTTATTCTGTCAAATATAATTATTTTTGTTGTTGTGTCCTAGTCTAAATAACGCAAATTTTCTGGAATTCTCGATTGGCGAAGTCCTAGAAACGATCTAGGTTTCATATTTTCTGTCTCAACAAAATGCAGAAATGCTTGTAAGCCAAATCAACTCCTAATCTATTAAAAGCACTTACCGTTACCAAATTATAGAGTTGGTTCAGGGAACTGTACTTGTACTAGTATGAATTGATTAGTGCTCATCACATCAAATGCGATTTAATCACACATTGTTCCTGCCGATGTCGTTCGAGGATCCTAAAAAACCATTAGTACTGCCTTTGTTGCGGGTTAGATCAGGACCGATTTTCAACCTTGAGTAGTTAAAGCCCTCCTCTCCTCTAAGGAGCATTTAAAGTGCACAAATACAATTTTACTTCTAGTGTTAAAAAAGAATGATTCTTAATTGTTCAGAATCTTTTTAGTGAGGCGAACTAGTAATTTTTCACGGATAGTTCATGTAACAAAAGCAGAAACGGCAAGGCCAACCCTGTTTTGAAACCATCCCGAATATGTTGCCTATCAGAAATCTTACAAAATAGGAGAAGACTGAAGCGAAACCACTGAGTTAAGAATAACAGAAAAAATTAGTAGCATACTACACATAAAATTCATGATACAAGCTTCGGTTCGATTATTTCCAGGCACACCTTGTTCTTTTTCATGATACGGTTTCTGTGACTTCTTTCCAGTATAAGTTGGGAGATTTCTAGAGGAAAAAGAAATTTCTATGATACACGTCTAGCTTTGCTAGTTAGTGTAACATTAAGCCACTGTCTAACGTACTAACACCTTACGAATTCTGACTTTGATTTGCTAAATGTAGACTTCACAACCAGTTCCTCAATCTGAAACTAAAAAGTTATCACTTTCACAGAAAATGGTTCCACATTCCACTGCACGTTTAATATCGGAACGTAGTAATGTGGGTGGCACCTTCTTAAAATTTATGAAAACGAAAAGCTAACACCTCCTGTGTACACATTCAAATCGTTTCTACTCCTAACGTATTACTATAAAAACTTCTTCAGCAGAACGGAAGTAGAAATGTAGTGCCATGAATTAAATCCTAGGCTTGCCTTTCTAGCCAAGGTGTAATACTCAGTTCTTCTAAATGAAATTTAATCCTAAAACGAACTTCTAAGCACTAAAACATTGAATGATCAACATATTGTTATGTTGACAAGCTAACACGAGATTGTTACAAGATTTCACTGTGGCTAACTTTTCGGCACCTTCGCCTTCCTCAGAACTGATGTGAATTCATGGAATAGTCGGATCGAGTCGAATCCACTGCATGGGAACACGGCACCAATGAATTAGCCTAATCTGCAAGTGGAATTTTTGTAGCGGGCAGTTACTCACTGAAATTCAATCGATAATAACTTGCGCTTTATCTTTGCAATGGATATTTAATATTTCGTTGTATTGACAACCTATCACGAAGTTATTACAAAAACCTGCTGTGGCTAACTTTTCGGCGCCCTAGCTTACTTCGGAGCCAAATCGATCCTATTCATGGTCCACAGTCGTTTCGTTCCCTCTTCTAATGTGAGTCTTCGTGATCGCACCGAGTTGAACCCAGTACAACACTATTCCTGAACCACAGGTGTCTAAGGTGGAAAACGAACGCGCTGTAATCCTTTCCGGGGTGTAATGCGTTCACCACCACACCATGCGATGGTGGTGAATGGTTGCGGTAAACACGTTACTCCCCGGAAAGGACAATAGCGCATTCCTTCTCCACCTTGGACACCTGTGGTCCAGAGTTTTTTCGCTTAGTACACTGTCATGAAATTGTAGTAGGCAGAAAATAAAAAGTAAAACGAAGTAGCTTCACTTTCCAGCACCCTTTTTGTACAACATGATTTATGGAATAAACAGATTTAATGCTGATAATAATTTGTTTTCACGGAGACAATCAATCCTGCACCGGTCGGAATTATATCAGCTGGAACATAATAAATCAAAACCGTGGTCTTTGAAACCATTTATGGACTGAAGGCCATTTCCTGCTCAGTACGAACGCTACTGAGAATAGCAGTGATGGGGCCACTCGGTGAAATACGTTTATCCGTTTTTGACTATAACACAGCAGGTGTAATCGAGCCAAAGGTCACCTCTGGATTGCATTGAGCTTAACCACTGTGCTACACGTGACCCAAAAAAAAAAACGCAAAATAAAATTTATTGCACTTCTAAGGAGTATCACATTATAAATAAAAATAAGCCGTTGAATCAATTACGCATCAAAGAATCGTGATGATAACAATGACTGTTTTGTTGAAAAATGGGGGAATCCATCGACTGAAATGAAACGGTGGTTGGTCCAACTCAAACTAAGCTGTTCATGAGGTAAGAGGTCTGCCTGATTAAGTGATATTTCGATCGTAAACAACAATCCTCCATCGTATAAATTTCCTTAGCACTTAGAATCTAAATTTGTATGTCAATCGCATATAATTAACTCTTAATTTTTCCACAAAACCAATATGATATCGGTACATAGACCGCTCTTGCGTATAGGGTAGTATTTCAGAGCTGATGCCCAGCATAACGATCTGCTTAAATCGTCGATAATAAGTTCTCGAATGAATACAAAAGGAACGGCAGAAAACGTCCGTACGGTGAAGTAACCGACTCCAAATATGTCATGCTGATTTGGACACACACAGACTGATCCTTCTCAAAAGAGTACAAATTTACTTGAGTCATTCTCGAAGTGTTAATATCGTTCTCGTATAGGTCTTTCCTCATTTACCGGCGACACTCCAAGAGTTAGGGTCTTTCATTGACTCTTGTGAGATCCCAATTCAATTGTTGCTGTCATCGCCCAAGTTTCGTGTTCGTTTTGTCGAACAAAGAAGTTCCTTTCTAAATTTTGTCACTAATTTACTTCATTGTGCTGTAAGCTATACAACGAAATGAGTATTTTCCTTAACGTCTCACTTTCTCGGTTGGCAGAAACAAAAAAAATGGTTAATAATTCGAAGCCATTTCAACATTTTTCACCAATTTTGAAGTTAGTATTCGATCACTTGGGATTTTTAGTGCCTACTGTAGAACGCAGGACGAGTGTGGCACAGTGGTTAGAGGAGCCACTGCAACACACACGGGATCGTTCCAAGCACCCATGGCCCACCATACTTTCCATTCCTCCGGTATCGACAAATGGCTACCACACTTTGTCTGGGAGGATAGCAGCAGTGGCTCGATAAATCGGCAGGCCACCGCGAGTCATTGCAAAGGCCAGATATGCATTCAATCAGCTCCAACGAATCAAATAAGGCGAATGCATGGCCCATCCCTTAGGGAATGATCAACGCCAAGAGTTCTCTTTTTTATTGTAGAACGTATGCAAGACATGCCAAGTAGAAGTGGATCTGTTCAGCATTGTCATAATTTTGGATGGTGAAGTCAGTTCTTGAAGAGAGTGGTGTACTGCAGTTCTCATAACGCTGCTCGACTATTCTGCACTGATCATGGAGTTTTTTCAGTGACCTCCTTCACACAGTTTTGTCATGATTATGATAAAGTGTATGTTTTCAATATCTATGCTTTACTTTCCAATATTTTCACCTCATGCATACTGAATGCTGAATTTGTCATGGAATTTGCGTTCCAGCTGTATGCATTAGTGAAACTGTTTTTCTGTCACTTGTTAAACTGTTCAGTGTGCACTGGTGGATTCTCGAATGCACTACAGAGGTTTTTCAAATATCGCCTCAGTATAAAACTGAATGTCATCCGTGATTTTTCTTCTTTGGAAGGAGGAGTAGTCGTTGAATACGTTTCAATTCCTCTTTTTGTGCTTCTGTTATTTCAACAGGTAAAAGAATCGATTGTGATGAGAGTTTAAGAAGATCGGATCGTCGATAACAATTGCTCTTTATCACTAGTCGACACATTGTACTGCACGACTGTAAGAGATCTTTTGGACGATAATGACAGACATAGGGCATGATTCTTAATTTGATTCTTAACTGGTACTCCACCGACAATTGATAGCGTACTAAGTGAATAGCTGATAACTGACAAGGTGGTGGATGATGGTAAATTTTCGATAGTGATAACGTGTTTCATATCTATAGATATCAGTGTAATTGAGCAACTGGGTGTTCTTTGAGAATAGCATGAGATAGTTGCAACATAATCTTTGACTTACTGCTACGCTTTTTCGATGACACCATTTCTTCGAAATTTGTCTAAAATTTTAGGTCTCAGAATATCGAAAGCAGAATTCTAATTTTTATCGTTCCTAAACTAGGCGTGGCTCAAAATATGGTTCTTAACGAAGAAAACAGTTTAAGAAGTTACAATCTAATTTTGGTAGAATAAGGAAATTTGCACAATATTCGCATATGTCAGTAGATTCTAATGGTTTTTATCTCTTCTGATAGAGTTCACAGTGAGTTAGAAAATTTCATGTAAAACTGAAAGACGGAATTCTTCTCGATAAACTGCGATACATGGTAAGAGGCCAACGGCGTCATAATGTTCAGATGTCTGCGATTTGCGATGTACCATTGCTCCCCAAAAGCTTAAAGCTCCTTTCCGCAGTTTTGTAATTGAAACCTTTTTACACGTGGTTTTTTATTCTTTGGAACGTGGTGATCATTTAGCCATCTTTATCTTTATTAGCTAAAAAGGAAGGATTCCGTATTCTCTGTTTTAACAAGAAGCAAGGGGCTTGGGAATGTCGATTTCGGAGTATCTCTCTAAAAACAGCTGAAGATTACTTTCTTTCTTCCAGTAGTTTGCAGTAAACTGGCAGCACAGTTTTATATATTTTTTTGGCCTGCTTATAGCAATGGTTTTGTCATTACTGGTTCAGGAAATTGATCATCATATTTTGTCTATCGCTCGCTACGGTGAAATTTTTACTGGACGGTGTCGGCGAGTTTTTCTGACACTGCGTGGTGTACACCAAGCGAATCGAACATAATTATGGGGAACGTAGCGTCTCAACATTTTTAACATGGACAGTGCGTAGATGTGACAAAGTCTCCTGCGCATGCTTTTTCTCTACTACAAATTCATTAAGAACTGTTACTGAGATCGACCAGCAAGGAGTGTACTATTCTGAAAGCACTGAGGAAAGCTTGAAATAGTGTCGTATGAAAACAATTTTATCAAACGACGAAATAGCAGGAATTAGACAGATTCTCTGCAAACGGCTATTTCACTGTAGCACCAAACTAAAATGATGATAACAATTATGACTTCGAAAAAAGTATTTTTTCAAAGCGTGAACGTTGGTCTACTTGGATCTTATCGAATCATGGACTAATGTGTTCCTATTTATATCTCTCGCATCACTCACAAATTCACGATACCATCTTTTCAGTAGGCAATTATGAAAGAGCGAAGTGGTTTATAGCAGGGCCACATACTGCAAAACTTTTTGTCGATCATGTGGGTTCGGTTAAATTCAATGGTGAATCATACTCTCTATTCGGCTTTGCCTTAATTGTGGTGCGCTGCTGTAGCGCACTAGAGATGTCCTCAATACTACAGAATGCGTAGTTGGTGAAAACCTGTTCATTCTAATTAATACCTCAATGCTTCAGCATTGACATATCAGTCGATAAACTTGTCTAAAAAAGACCTATCCTTGGAAAATGAGCGCGGTGGAGTAGTGGTCAAAGCCCTACACTACACATAGGATCAATTCCAGCGTCCCAAGTTCACCAAGCCTTCCGTTCCTCCGGGTACTGGACCTGTATTCGATGATAGCTGCACTGATCCGGTACATCGATAGGCCACCACGAGTTATTGTAAAGGTCAGGTATACATTCAGTCACCTCCAATGATGCCTAATGAAGTCGAATGCATGCAGTATCCCTCAAGGATAGATCAATGCCGATTGCTTCATTCTCTATCCGTATGAGTCCTCATTGTACTACAGTTTTCAAACTTTTCACAGTACAGCCGCTATATTATCCTAGCACGTATTTCCAAGATCATTTTTTTGCTATCCTTGGCATTGTTAAATAAGGCAGTTTCCTTTTCTTAAGCAGAAACCACGTTGTTAACAGCAGGATTTATTCAATTGTAGGGGAAGTTTTAGCGGTTTTGCTCTGGGATGTCGAAAATGACACGTAATTTACTGAACTAAACACTTTCATAACCTATGAAAAAAAAATCAATGCCTAAATTTCATTCTCAAAATGAGCAGGTTCTTTTAAACAGTCAGTTTTGCTCTTTATATCGTCCAAGACTTGAAACATTTCTTCATCTCCTCAAGTAAAAAATTATCATCCATATCATTCACAGCATAGAGATGGATAGAAATCAATTACTGGAGCTTCCACTTTCACAGAAATTTAATGGAAAAGCTCGATAACAACCAGCATTCCATTGCCAACACTTTTACTAGTGTGAAATACTTCCCAGAACAAATGAAGATTCAGCAGCTTAGATACTCTTTTAAGACAGCCATGAGCTACTGAATCGAAAGGTTACCCATATTTATTCCAGCATCGCGCTGTTTAAAGAGTTAGACGATGGCTTGTTTAGCCTAGTCATAGGACACGTTTGTACAAAACGAAGGAACGCCGAAGGACATCATCACATACGCGCTGTGACGACGCGCGTTACGTAGACGATCCTAGCACACTTGGGTGCTTGTAAGATGGGCTGGGACGTGTTTCTGTTTTCGCAGCTAGATGTTCATTAGTTTTATAAAGCAATCCGTTCTATTTGTGATCTCGTCTACGCAACTGATGATGGCTGCAACTTTGAAACTCTGAAATCTCGATAGATGCAAAATCGTACACATGAGCCTTGATAAATAGGCATAAAATGAGATGCGTTGGTAGTTCAAATTTAAGTTGTTACTTCAACACGTGTTCAATTTTTACTTTGCCATTTGAATTCTTTTCCGATGATGGGAGACAAAGGGGAGCAAGACGCTTTTTAGTTATCCTAACCTCCTTCTGAGAAATTTCTACGAACTCCCTAGTTTTGTCATTGACTGATAGTCCGACAATTTTTGTTTTTGTTAGCTCTCGAGCCTGTCACATATCATACTTTTGTGCTGTTTTTAAGTTGGAGCTCAATTGTGTCTCGCGATAACGGTTGAGGATTTTGAGCGCTTCGTCTGAAAATATGCAAAAATTTATGTATACTTCGCCGCTGGAATCTTGCTTCAGAAAGAACGCTCGAAGAAAAGTTAGTTGTGGTAGTATGTCTACTTTTTCCTTCTCGTCCTTATGTAACATCTGTAATTTAACCTTGAACCGGAGTTGTTCATGGCGCTCGTGAAGATTTCATGCAATCACAATTCTGCACAAGATCTCTTCAGAAGTGGATTGCGCTGATGAGGAACTGGGACCAAATTCTAATAGCGAAGGCGTGTCGTCTGGAACGCCAATGCCTTCTAACACGGTCACCTTTGACTTCTATGGCACGTTATCCACCTGGTTCAGCTCTTCGAATTTTCGGAAACGGTGTTCCTTTGTTTTATTGAGGCTGATCTATGCGAACAGTTTAGTAGATTTCCGAATTCTCTGCTTAAGATTACTTCACCATTCGATCTAATACAATCGAAAATCAATATCCACGTATCCATTATTCTCCTCCAAAGGTGATCCTCCAAATACTCAACACAATATGAATTGCTTTTTGGTGGGCAATGCGGCTACTGAAGAATTGTCTCCCTTCGAAACGCAGTTCTTCAATTGAGCGAATATGTCGTTCTGCTTCCATCACGGACAGGGGCTGAGTAGTCGCAGACCTACATCCTTTACTTTTTGGCTGTGATAATGATTAGTAATGTATTATTATGCATGGGCAGACCTGTGAGCACTGCACACTGTAGATCGCCATGTAACTGTGTATTTCTCGAGTTGTATATTAGCCGTGGAGTAATTCGACTAAAAAATGGCGGTAATTTTTGGATCGGACTTCGTCGTAGTACTGTAGTGGACGGAAATGGGCAATCACGCATCAAGTTGCTGCTGATCGCAAGGTCATTGTAATGGCAATATTCGAAAAACTTCTTGAGTAGACACTGCACAAAGTTTCTCGAAACAGGTTTTCCTGGCCATTGCAAAAAGGAGGTGGAGATCCTGAACTGTACTTCAAGGATTCCTCGTTAACTAGCCGAGCTGAAACTGACTGGATATTTAAATTATTTTGGTTCACAATCACAAGTATGCTGAGTATTTGCAAATCGTGGATCCCGGTCAGATTCAAACCAGCAACTACCCTTTATTTTGGTTTATGTAGGTTGGCAGTCTAGTTTGGCATTTACGTAAAGGGGAAATCAAAAACTCATTAGGCTCGAAGTTTATTGTTACAGCTCATGAGCCAAGAGCACTCGATTTTTCATCTACGACAAAAAATCCACCTTACATCGTAGACTGCTTCCTAACTAAATGCAAATGTTTGGCATTTGGATACACACTAACCTGTAGAGCGATTCTTAATAAACGTTCAAGGTTAGATCACACTTATATGGTTACATACAAAACTGCTGCTGAACTAACACAACACAGCAACAATTCATTGCTTGGTGTCTGGTGCAGACATGGAACGAGCCCACTATTGCTCATGCCGGGCGTCTGAGGTGCGGAGACGACTTACTATTAGGCCATTCATAGACTATCTCATTTCTTTCGATGATAAAACGGGCGACATACACTATTGGTGCACTAAAATTATGTAGACAAGAACACAAGACAGGTACCTATCACCACTTATGATAAACATAGAGAGGTTGCTACTATAGCGACAGGAAATCTGAGATACGTGCAAAACTCGGAACGTTATCTAGGCTTCAAACCACAAATTACACTTACCGGGGGAATTCATGCAATCCATCACACCAACCTAAGCCCTCCCTTTGACTTTCTGTCGGCCATTTCTTACCCTGTCTATTATAAAACATTGCCATTTCGAGTGCAGCTCAATTTAACTGGGATCAATGCCTATTTGAAAAAACGCGAGGTGCTACCCTACTCTTTATTCCGGTAAACTGATGTTTCGGCAGTGTCGCTTTCTTCAGCGCCAGGAAGTGTATATAATTGATATGCAATTTATTATGCCACACGCTAGAGTAACACAAATGCAAAGGTGAAAATCTGAATGGTAACCACATGATCAAGAGCTTCTCGAAAAAATCACCGTCTTTTAAGTGCTTCAACTGAGGAAGAACAGCTGATTAGAGTCGCAAATGGTTGATTAGTGCACCACCACACATCGAAAGTCGATGCGAAGATACGGGGCGAGACCACGCGTGGCCTCTGGGGATTCCTCCCTGTTATTCATTCTAGGGCTTTTCGTATTTATCAAAAAGCTTCAAGAATTTTGCGCCCCAGTGATTTTGGCATCGTTTCCAATGTGCCTTTGTATCGGGTGCGTCCTTGGTAGGGCATTTTGTATTGTTTTTTGTTTATCACCTAGGTGTTTTTTTGTACGGATACACCTCTGCCTGTTGTCCTATTGCTAATCCTCTCATTTGCGCATAATATTTCCCAGATCATCCGAAAATCGAGCATTTTAGGCACTCTTTTAAGAAAACCATAAGCTGCTGAATAGACAAGCCGTGCATATGTATTCCTCCTTCATGTTCAACAAGAAGTTCGTGGATGGCTTGCACTGCGGAGTCATTCGATACGTTGGTGTATAGCGCGGTAACGTCGAAGGACTAAATCGCGTACGCGGCGTTCTAGGGACATCATGTGGGTGTTCTTAGGTGAACTGGAATATGTTTAAGCAACTGGGTTAGTGTTAGGCTTAGAAACCAGGTTATCCTATCCGTTGGGCCATCTAAACAGCTGATAATGAATCTAGCCTTGAAGAATGATGAATTCGTTGCCACAAGATCATCAGCTGGTACTAACTTACGTGTTTTAGTAAGTAAGTTAAGAAGAGAGATGCCGTCTTATACTTACTTACTAATGTTGGTGTATCCATTTTAAGGTACGTAATAAGGGGTGAGTTTAAGCCTGCCGCCCTTGCCACCCACTTTGATCCGCTGATTGTTTAGTTTTCGATATTGACATTTGTAATCCTTTTCAGGCGATGGGCGATAAAGGATAGCATAAAAAAAGATGTTCCTCCGTTTTCTTAATAGCTAACTAGTAAGGAATAACTACTACATACTCTCTCTCTATCCTCCTTGCCCCTTTATCACTAACTGATATTCTAATGGTCTTTGAATTTTTGAATTTGTTAATTCTCTACTTTCTCGCATATCACATTTTAGTGCAGCTGTAAGGTTAGAGAAAACTTTCTATAGCGTTAAAGACTAAGGGTTTTCGGAACACCTCCCGAAAACACGTGGAATTTCACGCCAATTTCGATGTTAGGGTTCTCTTGCTTAAAGAAGGCTCATGCAAATGGAGATGGTGGTAACGCCGCCACTTTTTGATTTTCATTCCTATTCAATGTTTCTTTTTTAGCACGATAGCGGAATCGACCTCTAAGTTCACACAAGTTGCAAGGGATCTAATGCAAGGTTGCCTTAGAAATGAGCTGTGATGGTGAACAGTTTGGGTCCAATTATAATAGTGAGTGAGCGCTCTCAGAAATGGTCATTCCCATGGCAAGGTGACCCTAGATTTTCTAGGCGCATTGTCAACTATATTTTAATTACTACCAGACACGTAAAAGAGGCGCGTTTGGCGCAGTGACTGGAGGCGCCACTGCAACACGCACGTGGAGTCGATCCACGCGCCCATGGCCCACCAAGCCTTCCATTCCTCCGTGGCCGGCAAATTGGTACCAATCGTATCTGGGAGGATAGCAGCACTGGCTCCATATATCAACAGGCCACCGCGAGTCATTGTAAAGGCCATAAAACCTTTCAATCACCTCCAACGATACTTAATGAAGTCGAATGCATAGCGCATTCCTCAGGGATTGATCAACGCCGAGAGCTTTATCCTTTACACTTTATCAGAAGCGTAAATAATTTATTCATGGTTCCTTGAAGCCGGGATATGTGAATTATTCAGAAAATTTTAGTACTTCCGTTGTAAGGTTATTTTAACACTGGACCTAGCAAAACTGTACACCCACCAACTTTTCTCGTCCAAAGGTGATCTTCCAAACACAATGCACAAAACTGTTCCTTCGTCACACCCTTTCTCAATGTGGCAAACATTTCATTGTTTGCTTTGTATTGCAGCACGGAATAGTTCCATTTTGATGCCTTGCACTTTTTGGCTATCCTCTGGTTGACCGAATATCTCGTGAAGTAGCCTTCGCTTGATGAAGCCCGAAACCACTTGTTGTTGTAGGCAGCGCGGAGAAAGTGTATTTTCTATCGAGTTAAAACGATCTTTTGTCTTACTGATAGTACTTCTTTGACAAATCGGGAATATGAAGTAGGGAATGTTACCGTGCTCTAAATTGCTCGATTTTCAGACGATATAGGAAATATTACGCGCAAATGAGAGGGTCGGCAAAGGGCAGCGGCTGGCACCAATTCTTACCATTGCGTTCGTGTCTAAAATAGAAGACTGTGTTGTCGATCTCCGGGTGCTAGTTTACTGTAGATCTATACTATAGATGATTCTTTTGTCATCTTCTTCACGCAGGAAGAGATGGACAAATGCTTTGAATTATTGAGTGAGCGGTCTGAGTGCATTAAATTCAGCCGGGAGAAACCGAAAGAAAACCGGCTTGTTTTGCGTTATGTTCAAATTAACTTATCAGATAGCGGTTACATCACAAAGTGGTGCCGTAAACCAAGTAACAAGAACATTCTTCTTCATTTCTTGACTACCCACCCTTCAAACACAAAGAGGGCACTTTTGAGAAAACGAAATAGCAACCCCATGACACTAGTTTAGAAGGACAGTGACGCTCCAAAACGAACGGTTTGGCAGGAACAAAATTCCGTATAAACCTTTAATGATGACGAAGTAGGTCTAGCTATAAAGCGACGCTTAAGAAGCAGACGTCTAGGAAAGTCGGTAGCAATAATTGAAGTACTACTGGATACTCATTATCCTCAGTTGCTTCGTAACAGCCGATATTATCGTCTATGCGAAACGGAAAATTACGTAATTTGCCTTTATGGCATAGATGGTGATGGAGTGAGTCCAGGTACGATGTACTTGATCTCTTTTAATACTTGCAGAGATGAATATATTGGCGAAACGAGTAGACCATTATGTATCCGTATAAAAGAACACCTAGATGGCAGACAAAAAACAAGACAACTTACCCCAATAGGGATGCACAGGATACAGAAGCATGGCGGAAACGATTTTGGTATAAAAGCCACTATCGCCGCACAGGATGCCAAAAAACGTTTGTTCAAGTCGAATGCATGGCGCATACCTCATGAATTGATCAATCCCGAAAACTTGATCGCTTTTATCCTTTATCACAACAATAAGTAGAAGCTGCACCAATTGATGATGCACAGAATTAAAGTACCACTTTGAGCATGAAATCACTCTTGCTTGAACATTTGATTGACCGGTGTTCAAATTATGTGAGTACCGGCAGTCCCTCCACTCGATTCATTGTTCTACAAGCTCCATCTATAGAAGTACACATGTAGTTTATGGGTTTGGTTGTCGCATGCGTGGATTTCTTTCCTCATCGACATGTTGAGTGTGGCCAGAAGTCATTTTTGCAGGATTACAGAATTAACCATCGTAAGCTGTTTTCCAGTCCTCTCCACTATCAGCCAAAAACGTTATGGATCACAGAGAAGTTTGCCTCGTTCTCACCCAGTTTCTTTCAAGGTGGTTGCAACTGCTGTGAGAGCAGCAAATTCAGCAACCGATCGACCTCGACCGACCACTCGAGGGCGACGGAATAAACTAAAGCAGGTGAAATGACTAAAACGGATGATATTAAGTCAATTCTTGGTAGACAGAGACGACTTAAGCAGAACGGCCATCCCACGTTGAAAATCGTTCATATTAATGAAGGAGAAATATTGCTTGTACAATATGTCACGTGCTCATCGATTTAAGTAAAATTGGATCAAAAGCATTGGTATAATCTATTTCTTCAAAACCTTCTGAGGTTACTAAGGTTAAACGACGGGTCATCGGGATCAATAAAAGCATTATTACAGTATAAAATTTACGCTGCTTTAAGTATAGCAATGTTCCAATTGATGCAAACGACAGGCTCTTGGAAAATTCTAGTAAATAATTTATTTTCTAATAGACCCCATACTTGGAGTTTTTCAGTATCAAATTTCAGGAACGCCGACACTCGCTTTCTAATCGCCGATAATTCATTTCGACTTCAGAACTCACTGGATGCTACAACGTCTTTTACTCTTTGTAGAAAAGCAGATTTGTTTAAGTATTCAAATACAATCCGGAAAACTGTGGCTGCCTGCCCACAATGTATTCAGCGCTCCAAGAAAGGTCACCCGGTGTGAGCATCTGACTGCGACCCAACTCGATCACTAAAACAATTCAGTTAAATGGTAATTTAATGCTTACGAAAGGTTCTAATCTTATAGAACATTACCCGAGAAACAGCCTAAGACGAAAAATGCTTCAGATTCAGGCCTGATAACGGAACTCTTGCAATGTCGAACCTTCCGGTCGTGTACTCTGTCAACTATTTCCAGCGTAGCATCTTTCTACAGTGTTTCAACAGCAACTAATCTTTGTCATAATTCTGTGGCAAAATGCTTTTTCTTAAGTGTTCAGTGGTTGTCTTATTGCTTAATCACCAAATAACGCGAATTTTTCCAACAAAACCAGCATTTTTCAACGCCGCAACCCAATCGCGTTGCATTCAGGCCCATATAAACTCTTCTTAGAGAGCATTGCAGCAGTGGAAACCTTTTATTCCCTTAGATAGATATGCTTTATATTAAATGCACAAGTTTCGTGAGTTATTATGCATTTAACCCGTTTTTACAGAGCTTTTTTCAAGCGCCACTCAACACAGCGTCAGGCAATTTAGATCCGCGCCAGGATCGACGCCGCTGGGGGCGCAAAGGGGGAACCCAGCGTGGTAGATAAGCCGCAGCGACGGGCGGCCGCCAGCTCGTTGTTCGCACTCGTCTGATCACTATGTCAGCCGCTGCGCCTGGTTCGTCCCCCAAGGTTGCGAAGGCTTCCAAGCCAAAAGCAGCCAAGAAGGCTCCGTCTCATCCAACCTACTCCGCCATGATCCGCAGGGCGGTCTCCGAGTTGAAGGATAAATCAGGATCATCGAAGGCTGCTATTCTGAAGTTCATACTGTCGCACTACAAGCTTGGTGACAATGTAACTAAGGTGAATTTACTATCAGTCTTGGCAAGGGGTTTTATTTTAACTCTAAAGTGTGGTTTGTTGCAGATCAACTCTCAACTCCGCATCGCACTCAAGAAGGCTGTCGCGAAAGGTGAACTGAAACAAGTTAAAGGGAGCGGAGCATCTGGGAGCTTCAGGCTTGGTGAGAAATCTGGAGCAGGGGCCAAGAAGGTAAGTGGTTGGCGTTCCGAAAATTTTGTTCCGCGTTTTTTGGGTAGTATAGTAGTAGGATACCTGGTTTTCAGCATGTTGGCAAGAAACCGGCCGCCAAAAAGCACAAGTCCTCCGAAGCTGCGACGAAGAAACCCAAAGCGGAAAAGAAGGCCAAGAGCCCGAAGAAGGCCAAAGCTCCTAAAGCTAAGACTGCCAAGAAGCCTGTCAACAAAGCTGCCAAGCCGAAAGCCAAGAAAGCTAAGGTGTCCGGCTCTAAGGCTAAGAAAGTTAAGGCGTAGATTCGTCGCCATGTAAGCCTTAATCTTCCAGAGATCTCATGTATATAGTTGTATTTTTTACGCGCTTGAATAAATAGATACCGTCTTGAAGTTTGCAATAGTGTTGCTGGATGGTCGAGTACCGCCATGGTATGTTGTTGGGGCTGAGTAATTTCTAGGTCGAGTAGGCTCTAACAATTCAGAATAGTTGTGTTCAACTAGAAAGTGCACCTCTTGGGGAAGCTTAGCGCTGCTTGAGACTAGGTTTAAACAGCAACATATAGGGTTTGATATGGCGAGTCAAGTCAATGAACACGAGCTTTGAAGACGAAGATGGCCCATCTTTTTATGTGTGACTGCGGGTAGATCCTGCACTGACTCAAATTTCTCTCGTGCCTTTCTATTCCTATCGGTTAGTTCGGGACTTAGTTGCTTCCCTTTTTTTCATCATCCATGCGGGACTATTTGTAAATAGTTAAAAACTTTTTTGCTGAAACTGAGAAAGATAAATATGCATAGTGGGCATGATGACGATGGGCTGGCCACTCTAACTGGATTGTTCAGGATAGAGAATAGTTTGGCAGAACTTCGGGCAAGGAAACAACAATGACATCGCGAATTTTTGATTGTGACTTGCCCACCTTGAAATTATCACTGCTAGGTTCCCAATCCCTACTGCCATTCCTCATGTGGTAACCTAAGCGGTACACTCGGTGTCTGCGACAAATGATGCCGTAGTGATAGCCCTCACTTGGTTTCGGCGTACGAGATACATTTGTATCAAGTACATTTGGGACTTAGTAAGAAAGATAGGACCACAGAAATACTGTACACCTTTGGGTTGCACGCATTACTGCTAACAGGAAGCTGAGGACGTAGATGCATCTGTATCAAACAAACTTTTGAAGACAAAGTCATAATGTCCAAGTAGGTATTTAACAGAGCTCGTAGACAAACTGAGAAGTGATAGATGATTCGCACCTTCGGTCAATGGTCAATTAGCAGGAGAAAGCCCCTTTAACACCGACAACTCTCCATAGCCAGTTTTCGTCGGTTCGCCAATTCGGCGGTTCTCTCCCACTTATACTGCTTAGCCAGATATTGACCGGTGACTGTGCATATTTCCTTTCTCAATGTGGTTCCTTCTAACACACCACGAATAATGGACGGTAGGTGAGTATTTAGTTTACAATCTTATAGAGGAATAGTAGTTGATTGCTCACTTCAAAATTTTGTTAGAGAAGAGATAATAACAAACAAAAGTCCTCATTTTGATGAACGAGATCAGAGGAAACGGTTCACGTGAAATGCTGTAGTATCTCGCAAGAAGAAGAAGAAGAAGAGATGATTTTGACTATCGTGTTTCACCAGGGATGTTTACTTAAAACTCTTCTACGAGGAAAGAACATGTCAGTGAAAACTCCCCATTTTGAGGAACGATGAGATCATGGAAAACGCTACGCATGGATTACTTTAATATCATGTGAATATAGGAAAGTTGGTGTTGACAGTGTTGTTTTATCAAAGGTATTTACCTAAAACTTTTCTAAGAGAAAACAACGTAACAAAGAAAATGACACATTTCAAAAACGTAAAGATCAAGACAATTTCCAGAAGATCACTGTTATATCGTGCAAATACTGAACAGTTGATTTTTATAATTTTTGTTTAAGAGGGCTGCTAAGTTAAATAGTATAATAAGATAATCGAAGTTCTCGAAACCTAAGAAAGAAGCCTTCAGATGGAAAACAGCCTTATAAAATAGAAACGTAACTAAGCTCGTGGCTTCCTCGGAAGTTTTCGAGCGAATGAGACGAAAATACACAGTGAAGAAAGGCTTATAGAAAAATTCTCAAAGACAGTACAAAAGATCTTGGTAAGACAAGTTTACTTGTCACCCACGCCCACGTGACCAGGCGGATTGCGGTGTTGCGAAACGCCCTTTGTTGACACCAAACCACGACAATATCCAAGCAGGACAAGTAGCTTTACTATTGCATGGATATTCGTGAATTCATTTTGACAACGTCACCTTAGCAGTGCTATTCAACAAAACACTTGTAAGAGAAGAGAGCTCTGTGGTGAAAATTCTCCATTATGAAAAATCACGGTAACAGTTCTAGACAGATTAATTTAGCTCTGTGTGAATAATGGAAAGCTGACTTTGCCTATGTCGGATTAGCAAGTCTATTTAGTTGAAACAAGAGATATTGGATATTCTTGTAGGATAGTGACGATAAGATGGAAAATCGCCTTATAGAAATAGAACACACAAAATTCTTGGGTTATTCAAAAGTTTTCAAGAGAATCAGACAGTAACATCTAGCAGAAAAAGCTAAAGATAAGAGGGAAAGAAGAAAGTATAAAGAATAAGAAATATGCCTCGCCCATAACTACCCGTAAGACATGTCGTCCAATGCACCAGGTATGGAAGTAGATAAGATAGAAAATTTATCGATTATCTGTTTGTAGAAATTATAGTAGCAATCTAAACTCTTCTTCAAGTTCTCAAAGTGCCTAACACCAAGGTTTAAACGTTAACACTTTGTTTAGATTTCATTTTAGTATAGTGTCTAAGGCAACTGGAATCTTTTCACACTTACTGTTGGACCCAATGATACCCCAGCTTTGTAGTATCCATGCATGTACCAGAGGCCATAGCTCAAGCATTAAGAATTCCACTCAATAAATTGAACCTAAAGTCGCAAATTTCCCGACTAGGCGGTTGAGAACTCTTTGCTTGACTGCAAAAAATCGTAATGAGAACGCAGCAAGCTCCTCTTCGACACATCGGAGCCTACAATCACCCCAGGAAAAACCACTTACGCAATAGCCGAATCGGCCCACATCCGTGGATAGCAGCTACTACAAAACGGCAAAATTGTAACAAAAACGGTGAAGCGTGTCGTCTGACCTATTCACAAATAGTCCCGCAAGGATGATGAAGAAAAGAGAAGCAACTAAGTCCCGAACTAACCGATAGGAATAGAAAGGCACGAGAGAAATTTGAGTCAGTGCGGGATCTACCCGCAGTCACACATAAAAAGATGGGCCATCTTCGTCTTCAAAGCTCGTGTTCATTGACTTGACTCGCCATATCAAACCCTATACATTGCTGTTTAAACCTAGTCTTAAGCAGCACTAAGCTTCCCCAAGAGGTGCACTTTCTAGTTGAACACAACTATTCTGAATTGTTAGAGCCTACTCGACCTAGAAATTACTCAGCCCCAACAACATACCATGGCGGTACTCGACCATCCAGCAACACTATTGCAAACTTCAAGACGGTATCTATTTATTCAAGCGCGTAAAAAATACAACTATATACATGAGATCTCTGGAAGATTAAGGCTTACATGGCGACGAATCTACGCCTTAACCTTCTTAGCCTTAGAGCCGGACACCTTAGCTTTCTTGGCTTTCGGCTTGGCAGCTTTGTTGACAGGCTTCTTGGCAGTCTTAGCTTTAGGAGCTTTGGCCTTCTTCGGGCTCTTGGCCTTCTTTTCCGCTTTGGGTTTCTTCGTCGCAGCTTCGGAGGACTTGTGCTTTTTGGCGGCCGGTTTCTTGCCAACATGCTGAAAACCAGGTATCCTACTACTATACTACCCAAAAAACGCGGAACAAAATTTTCGGAGCGCCAACCACTTACCTTCTTGGCCCCTGCTCCAGATTTCTCACCAAGCCTGAAGCTCCCAGATGCTCCGCTCCCTTTAACTTGTTTCAGTTCACCTTTCGCGACAGCCTTCTTGAGTGCGATGCGGAGTTGAGAGTTGATCTGCAACAAACCACACTTTAGAGTTAAAATAAAACCCCCCTTGCCAAGACTGATAGTAAATTCACCTTAGTTACATTGTCTCCAAGCTTGTAGTGCGATAGTATGAACTTCAGAATAGCAGCCTTCGATGATCCTGATTTATCCTTCAACTCGGAGACTGCCCTGCGGATCATGGCGGAGTAGGTTGGATGAGACGGAGCCTTCTTGGCTGCTTTTGGCTTGGAAGCCTTCGCAACCTTGGGGGACGAACCAGGCGCAGCGGCTGACATAGTGATCAGACGAGTGCGAACAACGAGCTGGCGGCCGCCCGTCGCTGCGGCTTATCTACCACGCTGGGTTCCCCCTTTGCTCCCCCAGCAGCGTCGACCCTAGCGCGGATCTAAGTTGCCTGACGCTGTGTTGAGTGGCGCTTGAAAAAAGCTCTGTAAAAACGGCTTAAATGCATAATAACTCACGAAACTTGTGCATATAATATAAAGCATGACTATCTAAGAGAATAAAAGGTTTCCACTGCTGCATTGCTCTCTAAGAAGAGTTTATATGGGCCTGAATGCAAGGCGACAGGGTTGCGGCTTTGAAAAATGCTGGTTTTGTTGGAAAAATTCGCGTTATTTGGTGATTAAACAACAAGACAACCACTGAACACTTAAGAAAAAGCATTTTGCCACAGAATTGTGATAATGATTAGTTGCTGTTGAAACACTGTAGAAAGATTCTACGATGGAAATAGTTGACAGAGTACACGACCGGAAGGTTCGACATTGCAACAGTTCCGTTATCAGCCCTGAACCTGAAGGATTTTTCGTCTTAGACTGTTCCTCGGGTAATGTTCTATGAGATTAGAGTTTTCCGTAAGTATTAAATTAATATTTGACTGAAATTTTTCAGTATTTGCGTTCTGTCGAAGTCGGATGCTCACACCACGTGACCTTTTGTTGTGCGCCGAATACACTGTATGCAGTGAACTATACTTTTCCGGATTACTTTCATAGAAATCGCCTTGATTTGAATTCGTAAACAAATCTGCTTCACGAGTAGGCTGTGAAACAGGTTGCATCGCTAAGCTTTGAAGTCGAAATGAATTATCGACTATTAGAAAGTGGGTGTCGGTGTTCATGAAATTTGGCACTGAAAAACTCCAAGCATTGGGAACACTACAAAATAAATTATCTACTAGAATTTTGCATGAATTTATCATTTACATAGTATTAGAGCATTGTTGTCCTTAGGTCAATGTATATTTTATACCTCACAGCAATCGCAGCCATCTTGGAAGAATCGCAATCAGAACGAGGTAAACTTCTCTGTGATCCATAAGGTTCTAGGCTGATAGTGGAGAGAACTGGAAAACAGCTTACGATGGTTAATTCTGTAATCCTGCAAAAATGACTTTTGGCCACACTCAACATGTCGATGAGGAAAGAAATCCACGCATGCGACAACCAAACCCATAAACTACATGTGTACTTCTATAGATGGAGCTTGTAGAACAATGAATCGAATGGAGGAACTGCCGGTACTCACATAATTTGAACACCGATCAATCAAATGTTCAAGCAAGAGTGATTTCATGCTCAAAGTGGTACTTTAATTCTGTGCATCATCAATTGGTGCAGCTTCTACTTATTGTTGTGCTAAAGGACAAAAAGGAATAAAGCTTTCGGCATTGATCAATTCATGAGGTATGCGCCATGCATTCGACTTCATTAAGCATTCTTTCGAAGTTACTGAATGCATATCTGGCCTTTACAATGACTCGCAGTGGCCTACCGATGTGTGGGCCAGTGTTGCTCTCCTCCCAGACACGACTGGTACCAATCTTGTTGTGATATGCTACGCAATTATGTTGTCGTAAGTCAAACGTTATCAGCGTGCATCGCGCACTGTTTCGAAACGATGCTGGACAAACCGTTCTTTTTTCAAATACTGGTGGATTATTACATGGAAGCTGGAGAGTGCAAGACCCGCATTATTTGATTTTCCATGACGTACTCCTCTAACAGGTTCATGAGGCGCGCAAATTGTTTGGACAGATTAGATTTAAGGCTTACTTAATCGTTATGCTATGCATTTAGTGTTCATTTAAAACCTTGTGTTTCGACTAAAACTTCTACATGGATGAAAGATCTGTTCTCATCCGCTACATTCTTGCAACGGAAGATTTCGTTCACATGATAGAAGGCTTTCGATCAAAAGAAGGGAATTGTTTCCTGCTGTTTATTATTTGTTTTTCTCTTACAGGCTTACCTGCATCTACATTGAAAATAAAAGTGAAAGATTTCGTGGGATTTGGATAACCCTTGGAGTATTGACTATACATTTAAGTCCTCGGTGGCTTATTTGCCTATATTAGCACAAGCACGCGCACCCAGAACTTCAAGGGTCACGGCCTAGATATGAACTAGTAAAACTCGAGATTGAGTTTTTCACGAGAACCATCCACTCCACTGAAGATCCTCCACAAATGGAAAAGTTCTATGTTTCTGAACATGACATTTGCCATAGTCATCAAGATTTTTTTTTATGTAATCTAGATTACTAGCTGTGCATCACAGATGTCGCGTTATGTTAGAAATATATAGAACTCGGGTCTTCAGATTGTTTCCATCAAATTCTTCCAGATATCAAAAAGTAAACGAATTACCAGTCCTAGGCTGAAAATGAAATAGTGATGGATTTCAAGAAGAAACTTCAAGAAAACGGTATCATTCGGCCCACGTACAGTCTTGTCAAGCTGCGAGCTAAAGAGTCGATAACGCAGATTTCTAAACTTGTATTAGATCCTTAGAAACCATTTTCAACAGCGCTTTGGTCGTAGTAGATGTTCTTGAAGTAGATGTACGGTGTCTGGAAAAGTGGTAATCGATTGACGAGGAAACAATTTCTGAGGTGCCAAAAAAAGTGGTCTCGAAAATTATGTGCCGGTTATTGACCTCCCACCTAATAAATATCCTACCCCGTCAATTATTCCGCAATCGTCTTTATGGTCGTTTGTGCAGCTCAGGAAACTGTATGATCTGTCCTAACGGGAGAGACAGCGATTGCGTGATTTCAGGTACAAAATACCTGGTCTGGTGTAACTCATGCGATGAGGAATACATTGGGGAAGCGCGTAGACCGCTTTATGTCCGCATAAAAGAACACGTAGATGGGAAAGTCAAAATTCGTCAAAGCACTCCTCTAGGTACATATAGGGCCCAAAAGCACAGTGATGATGATTTTGAAGTGAATGTCCGGTCCTAGCGCAAGAATCGAAAACATCAGCGCGCAAAACTCTTGAGGCGTTTTGGATAAATTTCTAAAACCCAAAGATGAACCGGAAAGACAAATGCCTAACTGTCACACGTGACCTGGCGTCTTATTTCAAAATTTGACTCATGGATGGGTGTTGTTAGCTGTCCCACGTAAACAACAAGCGGGCAGTCCCACTCGTAAGAGCACGGTGAGTAGCCCTTTTGATCAAGATGACGTCTATTTATATGTTTGATCTTCATTTATACTATAGATATTTCACCGAATATAAGGCTGCTGTTACATACAATACGTACAGGCTATGAGGAAGGCCAAATCGCCGAAATGTCAGCCATCGATCAGCAACACCAACGACGACGACAACGACCACTTATACCAACCTCGCGTCACATCAACAAAATCAGTTCACGACCACATTAGAATAAATTTATCAACTATGCTCACTTTTTATTTTCTGCCTCTACAATTTTCACTGCAGGACAGCATGCGAAGTAAAAGTACAACGATGCTGAGATATTTGCAAAACTTCGGAGAGCAGGTGTCTCCAATGAGGAAAGAACGCACTATTACCTTTGCCGGGGGTTGTACTTCGCATAATACCCTGCCGTGAAAATTGTAGAGGCAGAAAATGAAAGGTAAAACATTGTGATTTCAACTACAGCCTCAGCTTAACTGGGTTCAATGCCGATGTGGGATTTATAGATCAATCTCGTTGACGGGTGATTGCTTATGGCACTCATCGATAGAAATAGCTGAGAGGCAGGCGAAACGGAGGACCCGCGCGGTGTGGTGGTGATGCAAACACCTGTGGTCCGGAGTTCTACAAATATCTCAGCATCGTTGTAGTTGTATATCAACTATTTATGCCAAGGATTCAAGAAAGTCGATGTTTTGAATTAGTAAGGAATAAGGACTGTTGAGGTGTGCATGACATATGAAGATGACGTAATTTCAATTTACTAAGTTTATCCACACTCACCAAGCCACTCCTCCGTCCCAAGTCGGAAAATTGGTGAAATATTTGTCTGAGAGTAGCCCATTTCCGTAAAGCCTAAGGCGAACACTCTAGCCCGGTTATCTCAGGTCTCCAAAGAAAATGGGCTCGAGCAGCATTCACCGACATTAATAAAAAAACGACAAATAATCAAGGAGAAGCCAAACCCATTCGAAGACCTTAGTGAGTAATGGATTCAAAGAGACGTATCAAATGGAAGCGGTACTGGGATCCGCACATTAGATGTGAAAGCATGCTATGCAAAGTGAATACATAAATAAAGGCTCATTTCCAAAATCAGCCATTCGCTTTACTTTCATGCATCTTATACATCTAATAGTACACTAAGCTTTTAATCGATTTCGCTTTAATGGCTGGTAAGTAAAAGTGTAAATTCCACTCTAAAGCTGATTATTATTCATTATCGTGTTTCGTTTTAAAGTCGCTTTCGCTAGCCTTTATCGAACAAACATATTTTCCTTAGTGCATAACCGGCACCAACACAATGAAGGCTGATGTTTCGCCTTTCTCACATCCTAAACCCACGATATGTAACAATAGCCACACAATTCGGTGAAATCCATAGTATTAATGAAGACCAAGTATATGAATAAACGCCTATTTTCCAAAAACTGCTTATCTCACTCCCCATCCCGTACTCCTTTCTCGAATTATAGGGCTATTGTTACATATGGTGCGTCCAGGATCTTAAGGAAGGTGAAGTTGCTGAAATGTCAGCCATCGAACAACAACAACAACAACAACAATAAGAGCATCTATACCAATCTTGTGTTAGCTTGCCTAACGATGTATCGAGCCAGGGCGACTATCCTCCCAGACAGGTCCGGCAGCAATTTGCTGACCTCAGAGGATGGAAAGCTTGGTGGGCCATGGGCGCTGGCATCGATTCCACGTGTGTTGCAGGGCGCCTCCCACCACTGCACCAAGCGCGCCCCATATATATATATATATATATATATATATATATATATATATATGTAGAGGTTTATTGATTATTTATGCTGAGGTTCAAAGAAAGTCGGTCTTTTGACCTATCTAACTTTACTAATAGAGTGGCGTTTATGTGAGCATAAATGTGATGTTTGTTAAGGGAATACAGGATTTCAACAAGGATTCTGCTGTATGCATTTCAATGATGTAAACATTTGCGCGTTGCTCTCGTATCCATTCCACAGTGTGCAGACTTAATGTGTTATGAAAATAAAACCAAAGCCCTTTTTTTAAGAATAAAGTAACGGTTTCTTTAAATTGGCCAACGGAGTGAAAAAACTGCAACTACAAAGCACGATAAAGCAAATTTGTGTTTGCAAATTATTCCCGTCGACGAGCGACAGACCTTTACGGCCCGTTAATATCACCACCGAATTTCTTCAAGCTGGAAGCCACAAATTACCTTCACTTCACGCAATCGGTATGACACCTTAACATGATAAGAAAAAATTCCACGGCGGTGGGGAACTTAGGGCACGCTTGCCCTTCCAAAAAAGAAGACCGAACACGAAAGTTCTGATTTTGTGTCAATCAAAAACACTAGAGGGGGAAAACCAGTAGTGCGAGCAGGATTTCAACAAGGATTCTGCTGTATGCACCACAACCAAATAGTGTCAAAGGTCATTGAAGTCTGTTGTGACTGCTATCTACCCCTTGTCCTAACTTCATCCACTAGGGGGAAGTTTTTGACAGAGTGGAAACAAATGCAATGTTATCAATTCTCTCTGAGTTAAAACTGTCTCTAGTTTACATATGTGCTCTAGCTCGCTGCTTTCGCAATTGTAGCGCCAAAATGGACCTTTTGCACTGATTCTTTAGCATGTTCATATGGAAAGACGTTCTACAAGGTCTTACAATATGCCTAAAGCTGTTTATTGCAACGCCGCAGTGGATAATTAAGTAAATTGACAGGAAAAAGAAGGGCATAAGTATTGATTGAAAAGTTTTGCCAAGTCTTCATTTCGCCGAAGACATCGTCATCTTTTCACGGAGTACTAGTGATGTCGAGATACTGCTAAAATATCAACAACATAGGAAAAAAGAGTGGACTGCTCATAAATAGGTTAAAGACCAAGTTTACAAAGAATCTATAGCGTGAAGGCGGGTAGATCAAACTGGATATTTCTCTAATTGGAGAAATCGCCTCGTTTCTGTACCTTGGGCGTTCAGTAAACATGGGAAACAACATGAAGGAGGAGTTACATAGAAGGGTAGCAGAATGGGTGTATTCTGGCTTCTGAAAAGTCACCGACCAACTATAGGATCCGTTTTCATCAGGAAGCCTAGCCTAAGACTAGACCAATACTAGGATCCGTCACCGTCCTGGTACCAAACTAGTTGCATGGTAACAAATCTTCCCGTGTTCCACAAAGACTGTAACTTTTTGTAGTAGTGATCACCTGGGGCAGACTATGGCCTGGCTGAACTCGTGACTACTGGGAACCACAATGGCTAAACGAGCAAAACTCTGAAAAAATTGAGATTGTGCTGGAAACTGCACAACCAGTGAGGATGGACCATCCAAATATCCAAGTAAGTCTCTCAAAACAGTGAATCGTTGATCAGTGCCGTGGTTAATAAAAAGTCGGTCTTGGGAAATCCTCTTATTCAGAAGAAGGCAGCTCGTAGAGCCCAGAAGATTTCATTGTAAGATGAAGTGTTTCCCAGGGTCGACTTTCTATTAACCTCGGCATTGGATTATAAATTCGTCGTTTTCTCCCTCAGCAATCGCGAGGTTGTTAAACAGCATACGTTTACTTCCATACAATAACACACATACAACACAATCGTAGCTGTCGTTTTGGTAGAATCGCCTTCTTCAGAGCCTGGAAGGGTTTTGCTGCCGTGACGGAGATTGTCTTTTGTGGGAACGCTGTTCAGGGCTGGCGGAGTTGAGAGAGCATATTAGCAGAACCTAAGTGGCAGCAGAACCCACACAGAAAAGTTCGGAGACTTTCGTGGGTGATAATTGAATCAAGTGTAGGAAGATCCCGTTTCTGATTTCTGAATGAGCTCCTTCGATTTTGATTGTAGGCAAGAAATACGTAGCACATATAGCTTTCATTTTTTATCTTTTCTCTTCATCATTCTTCTGCTTTACCGGTTTTAATTCGCTATTTTATTGATAACCACATACGAGGTTGTTACTATACATTATTTCTTGACAACAGCGCTGAAGTTTCAGCAGATTTCGATTTCTTCAACGCATGGGAAGGTTGGGTCAACTGCAATTCAATCAACCGAAGACCTCCATAACCTCAATAGAAAGACCCTGTCACCTAGATTTCAATCAAGTTTTAAGCAAAAAAGGTTCATCACGCACTCATCGCTTTTTATGAATCTTCAACTGAGTCCTTCATTTGCGTACCAATTACAAAGAGTTTACACGGTTGGGCAACGTGGCTCTCTCATGTCGTAATATCACTCTGGGATCTCTTTTTGTTTCCCTCTGGGTTTCATTCTTGAATTCGTGGAATTTATCCAGAGTGCATAGAGTTTTGCGCACCAAAGTTTTTAGTTTCTGTGCGAGGATGATAACTTCTACTTCAGAGTCTTCGCCGGTATGTCTCTCTGTCCTGTGCGTATGTAATGGTGTTTTGTTTACTGCGCACACATCGTTCCAAAGAAAGGGAAGGCTATATGGTACCTATACCGCTATACCTCTCGCTTGGAGGCATTATTTTTTCTCCAAATATACGCCGAGGTCAGTTATTCGTCCTTCTGCTCTCTTTCTCTACACGCTTTGGTAGTTGTTTGAAACACATCTCTCTCAAGCGCCCTTTTTGTGTATGATAAGGGAGGTAATAGAATTCAGCACCACCTTGTGACGTGACCGCAAAAGAAAAGTAAGTGAATTTCTGGATCGTAATCATAAAACATAATGTGCGTCTTGCCATCGTGTACGTGATGGAGTGCTTCGACGTTACCGTGTTTTATATAAACGTGTCGAACGACTCCGTTATGCAATCCAGGCGGGAGTCCTTTACTCATCACGTAGGAGCAAGAGACATGTATGGTTTCTCGACTCAGCACCTCATGACCTTCGTGGAAGTGTGTATAAACTTTTCAATCTTTACATGGTTCGAGAGGTATTACGCACAAATTAGAGGATTGGCAATGGGACAGTGACTTGCACCAAGCCTTGCCATTGTGTTTAAGTTTAAGGTGGAAGCATCATTCTCCCGCAGTCACTTTACTGTAGATATATAGATGACTGCTTAGTCATTTGTTCAATACGAGAGGAAGTTGACAAATGTTTCCAGTTGTTGAACGATATAATATTTCAGGCTATATCCCAAATATCTCAGGCCTTTTTTAACCAGAGGAAAGGTACACTTTTCATCCATATGAGCCTCTCTTCGGCTAGGTTTCATCAAGTTACTGGAAGAGTTACAAATAACAAAGCGGTTAGTGTTTAAAAGAACCTGTTTACTAGGCGAATGAAATTTATGTGTGGAATGTTTTCTGATGGGGTTATCAAAGTACGTTGCTGAGTAGAGTGAGCATCATTTGACCTTTCAATGCCCAGAAGAAGTCGACGATGCCGAAACGCTAGCGGTGGGCTAAATAAAGTACTCGTTAACAGCATCGTGAATACTTGGAAAAAAACATTTATAGATGCTATCGTATGATGATAATATTTTTAGTACGTGATGGATTTATTATGTAACATCGATTGTTTGGGTATCACTAGGTAGTCATCATAACATTTTTCTCATTCTCCTTAGGTTGTCGGTTTCGGATGGATCCAAACATAGTGAGGTTTTCTTTAATTGTTCGACAGAACCCACTCCTCATCGCCTGTCGTTGACCTACCAAGAGAGATGTGGTTTGGTTCGAACATGGATTAAACGTGCACGCCTCATCATTAAGCCGTTTTCTAGTTCTCGTTTTTCTTTTCTGCTAAACCTGTTTATTTTTTGTTTTGCCGGTAAGAATTTATCCTTTTTCTTACTCTTACTCGTCGAAGCTACTGTCACGCGCAGATTAACTTGAAAAAAACACCTCTGCAATACCTTCGAGCATTAGATTATTGTCGCTTCTGCAAACCATACTTTAATGTTTATTTATGTAATCTTATAAACTGATTTTATTGAGCCAATGCGAGGTTGGTATGGGTCTTCGTTGTCGCCGTCGTTTTCGTTGCTGTTGGTGTTGTTGGACGGCGGCTGACGTTTCGGCGATTTCGCCTACCTTAGAGCGGTGATGAAACGAGTGGAATTTTCGGCTAGGGCACCTTCAGTGCATATTTAAACCGACATGGTTGGATTCATGGGGAACGAATGCCGCATGTCGAGTCGGTGAAAGGTACTCAAAAAATGGGTTAAAAGTGCATTTGATAAGTTTCATATCTTGTCCAGAAAAATACATCCCGACTGTGCTCGAGTAGAACAGAACGGGGTGTTTGTTGAGAAACCTAGCCTCATCAATGAACGATTTCGCCTTCCTCACAGCCGGGACGTATTTTATACAAGAATACTTCGATTATTCGGTGGAAAAAAGGCCAAAGGAAGATCAAACTTTTTAAATAGACGTCATATTGATCAAAAAGACTACCACCGTGTTGCTATGAGTGGGACTAGCCGTGTGTTCTTCATGTGAGACGGCGAGCGAGACCCACCCATTGGTCAAAAAATAATTTTTGAAACAAGGCGCTAGGTCACGTGTGATAATGAGGAATCCGTCTTCCCGGCACATCTTTGGATTTCTGAAATTTATCCGAAACGCTTCAAGAGTCTTGCGCGTTGATGTTTTTAATTCCCACGGTAGGACCTGGATAGTTACTTTAAAATTATCGCCATTGTGCTTTTGTGCCCTATGTGTACGTAGAAGAGTTCTTCGATGATTTCTAACTTTCCCAATAATTTAATGTATAAAAACGATAAGGTTGTTGGCGTTGATCAATCCCTGAGGGATACTTCATGCATTCGACTATACCAAGGATCGCTTTGAGGTGATTGAATGCATATATGGCCTTTACGTGGTGGCCAGCCGATATATCGATCCAGTGCTGCTATCCTCCCAGACAAGTCTGGTACCAATTTGCCGACCACGGAGAGAAGGAAGACTTGGTGGGCTATGGATACTGGGATTTATTCCACTTGTGTGTTGCAGAGCGCCTTCGACCACTACGCCACACACGCCCTTGGTTTTAACGTATATTGACTAGTGTTTTCCCATTTTCCATTAACGTCTTCCTTTGTTAAAACACTTCCGGTGCCGTATTTCGCTCTCATTTGGCGCAATTAGTTAACCGATAAGTGTTCAGGGGGCTGGTGAAATTGTCTATTATGGACGACTTTTTGGCAATGTTGCCATCTTTAGAGTTCACTGAAATGAGATTTTAGCCGTACAGTGCTTGGGTTTTCGATGAATTCACCTTCATCACACTCCGAAATTAAAAATCCGTCTATGAGGTTGTTTCTATAGCTATTTTCCGTGGATCATCTCGAGCAATGCCACTGTCCTTTTGGATATCGTGTGAACTTCGACGAGGTGAAATATACTTGTCCATAATTTTGCGCTCAAATTTCATCGAACGAAATACAAAGGCTGTTTTAACAAATAGAAGCTTATGGTGATTTCAAAAAGCTTCTTTTGCGTTATTTCTTCACTATGCCGAGGCTCTCAAGTGTAGGCCAGCTGTTGCTGCTGTCTTAAGTTTTTTAATGGAGTCATAAACCAGGTTTTATGAAGCTAACTCTTTCATTGAGTTATTTGGTTCAGGTTTTTTTTTCATATATCCGAGGAATATCTTGAGCGGCTCATTCTAAAAAGATCTCATGATGCATAGCAAATTATGAACATTGAATGCCAATTCACCAGTTGATGATTCTATTTTTGAACAAAACCCTTTCAGAGTGGCATACGTGACGCTTTGCTTTCCTTACATTCCAAATTCTCACTTGAAGTGGTCAGTCGAATTTTTCAAATTACTAACCCTACTCCCATTAAACACCATGATAGAAATGGAGTAGTTAGTGGCAAAGTGGAATAAAACAGTCATGATCGCTGGTCCGGTTCAACTCTGGTATATGCAGGCCCGCCATTCTTCCTAATTTGGTAAACTTGTTCCAGGAGGAGTCTTGTTTGTTTTGAACTCTTTCCGATTTACAAGAGCTGACTACTGCTTGTGGTTAAGACCAGGGAGCCTCTTAACACACCCAGCATTCCAGAGCGAAAATACTCGACCAGCATTCAGCGACATTCATAAAGGAGGCGAAATCCTCAACCAGCAGCTAGAGACAAACGCAAATATGAAGCCAGAAAACTAACTCAATGCAAAACTGCTGAGATTCGCGCAAAGTGATATATGCGGAGTCGGTCATAGAAAAAATAACTCACCAACAACCAGATATTTTGTATAGGAGGACGCACCCAGTGATGCTATTTCATTCCATTGCACTCGATTCGAAACAGTGATAGAGCTGAGGAAAAAAAAAGGTTAGCAGAACATTTACTTGTATATTTGACACTCGGCTCGATTCAACACCTCACTGGAAGTGATGGTACATTCGAAATATAGCCGACCATATGAAGTTTCACAGATTTAATGGAAGCTTATCAACAAACTAAGACGGTGACTGCTCTTACCAAGATCAAACTAGGACCAGTTTTGTTTAAAGCCTGCGAATTAAAAACTTTTGTAGGCGGTGAATGCGTTGCTGGGATCAACTCAATAGATGCGACAATAGACGGGTGATGTAATAAAAAATGATAAATTGTCTTTGTCCTACTTATTATTATTGAGTAATCCGACACCAGATGGATCACATTGCTATTACTACAGTGCTTCTTGCATTCAATTCTTTTCCCTTATCTGCCACAATTTATTCGAACTTTTTGGCTGTACCTTCAGCGGCCGTTTGAGGACTTTCATCATCTTTATTAATGTCGCTCAATATTGGTGGAGTTGACACTCTCTACATCCCTGATACAGCCGCGTTGGAACGTTCCGCATAGTTTGGATGGATTCAACTTGTCCGAAACTAGTGTGGTACCGATGTCCCGATCCTGTAGGAACGAGAGGATAGGTGGACCAGATACGGGTTGTACTAACGCTTAGGCACTACCACTACGCTACGGGCTCCCAAATCTACCATATTGCAAAAATTATGCGTTTTTTATTTAGGTTGTTTTAAATGTGAGTTTTAAGTTGGTGCAGACAAAGATTCATCGCTGTTGCAGATTGGGTGTCATTTTTCACTAAAGCAAGTGTTATCTCAACGAGAAGTAACAACGTAGTTAAACTTATTTTGTGCGTTCTCCGAGTTTTTAAAATAAAAAACCAAGCAGTATTTTTTTATACATCTTGACATTTTATGTTCAGCAAATAAACAACTTGTTGCAGACTGAGAGAAGGTCATGCAAGAAAGATGCAATTCGTGATTACATGTGTCGAAACTGGTTCGGACGTTCAGGCACACAGCTAGGAATGGTCATCAGGGCTATACAACTACAACCACGTAATTCGTTCGAAAAATACGGCCAAACAGAGGTTCAGCTCCAGATTCATTTCTCAAGCACGACAAATGCTATTCATTTTTAAAGCGGATTAACTCAAGTGATGAAAAATTGACATATATAGCAACCTTAAGTGAACTAAGTAATAAAACAAACGTTGTGAAGCTTCCTGTTTCATAGGCATGATTGAGAGCCTTCTTTTATGGCCAATTTTAGAAGTTGTTAATTCGGACAACTGCTGCTCACAACTGATTAAAGTAGGAAGAGCAATGAATTGTAAACAAACAAATTAGTGATCAGAAGTCGTGTTTTATCACGAACACACTAGACCACACTTTGTTTGAAACCTTCGGTAAAATCACTTCGTTGCCGTTTAACCTCAGAAATGTTATGAGCTAGAAAGCGTTGCTATTGGAAAGTTGGAAAATTCACGAACTAATCGGTTTCTCGCCTCACCTCTTATCGTCACCCTTCACAATACCCAATTCCGTTCATTCATTGCGAATTTCATTTTCTTTGCACATCATATGTCATAGTGTAAGCCTATCGCTTTCAAGGTAAAACTTTTCTCGGATTCTTCCTATTGACTGCAGTTTTCCTCTTTAACCATTAAAACATTCATTTGTTCATCTGAAAGTGATCACACAAAAATAGTTTTATATAGTCGAAGATTGTCTGTAGAAATCGTTATTATTTAAATCAAGTTTCGGCTCATTGATGAGATATGATCCTGGAAACCCTAGCCATAACCTTCTCATCCTTGAACTCAAGCAGAGGGGTCACCGAAAAATTTGCTTGAAATAGCTACACCTTGAAACAGTCCTGCTAAAAATCGTGCCTGTGTAGTGCACTAGCCCAGAGAAAATAAATGCGGCATCTTCTAATTCTTGCAATTATTCTAGTCACAAAGTCACTAACGTTAACAGTTATTCCAACCTAAACTATTGAAGCCCTTTTCGACATTTGGATTTTTATTAGATTTAACGGAGATATATAACGAAAACAGGAACTGCCGACAGTACGAATTAACGGTAATTTGATTCGCTGAAGAAAAGTTTCTCAGTAGCTAGGTGGGATGAGTGGAACCGGACAATGATCACATAATCCCTTCATACCATCTTCTCCAGGTGTTCCAGGCTCACCTGGTTCACCGTCTTTTCCAGGTGTTCCGACATCCCCTTGCTCTCCATCTGGACCTGGATGACCGAGCCTACCAGGTTGACCAGGAGAGCCGGGTACTCCTGCTGGGCCGACCGGACCTTGCGGTCCGGCAGGTCCTACTTCTCCAGCTGGTGAATTGAGTATTCGCACTGCTCCAGGTGGTCCAGGTTTTCCTTCCAAACCGACCTCGCCTTCTCGTCCTGGCAGTCCCCTTGGGCCCGGTGGGCCTTTAGGACCAGGAAGACCTACTGCTCCTTGCTGAAAATGCCCAAATAGTTTATTGTAGTATAGTATATTATAGCAGAACTAACCTCACCCATCCCACCAGGGGGACCGGTTGGTCCTTTGAATCCCATCAGTCCTGGCATTCCTGGAGCTGACGGTTGGCACATGTAACAAAAATCGTCGGCAGTTGGAACTGCGTCAATATCTTCAGCGTCAGCACCTGGTGGTCCAGGAATACCCGGCTTTCCATCAATGCCTGGATCACCATCCAAACCTGGCAAACCAGGTGGACCAGGAGAGCTGACACCGCATGAACAGCACGAACCAGGCAGCTGACGTTTAAAACGAGCTCTTTCAAGCTGAAATGTTACTATAATGATTATGCAGAACCATCTCTATTGCTGCTGCAAGCAAACCAATATGCTACTTAACCCAGAATTGCACAGACAACAATCTACTCCTTAACGATGGACAAAACTGCTGACCTATCACTGGAAAAGGCGCGTGTGGCGTAGTGGTCAGAGGAGCCCTGCATTACACATGGAAACGATCCGTGCCCCCTAGGCTCACCAGGCCTTCTCCATTTCTCTGGGGTCGGCAAATTGGTAACAGACTTCTCTGAGAAGATAACAACGCTGGTACGATACGTCGGTAGGGTAGTGCGAGCCATTGTAAAGGCCGGATAGGCATTCAATCACCTCCAACACAGCTTCGGGAAGTCGAATGCATTGCGCAAATCTAAGGGATTAATCGGCGCGGAGAGCTTCATTCCTTCTTAACCTTTTATCACTGAAAAGTTACGAAAGCCACTTTATAAACCAAGTCCAAATTCAGTTTCTCCCTTAATTTAAAAAAAATTCGGCAGCGGGGTGAATCTCAGAAATATTTGTTGAGGAAACATAGTATTCTTTTCTCTTCCAATACTATGCATGTACCATTTGTAGCAATGATGGTTTCTACCGGTAGGTCACCACACCGCAGACACCTGTGGTCCAGAGTTTTGCAAATATCTCAACATCATTGTGGTTGTATCGGTAAGTCAGTCGCAAACCTAGTAGTTTACCACCTCATGGTGGCCGTGGAATGTTTTTCGGTGTCGAACCTCGAACTCTGCAGAGATCGACTACATAACGCAATTTCCCAGGCCAAAAATAGTTCAGATATTTACGCCGGAAAGCTCGGCTACGTATAAACCAATGAAAGGAATCACAGCCGGTCTGAAAGCAACCAAGCGGCAGGGTGGCGATTACCTTTCAATTCAGAACAATCAGCGACTACTTACGGAGAGCACTTAGCAAAATCCTAGAATCCGCTTCCGGGAGCTCATCAACTAAAACTGTCCTCACGTCGCGCAGTTATAATAGGCCAATTAAGTAATATATTAAGTGATTGTAAGAATAGACGTCAGACCTTGATGTATTCGCTCTGTAGACCGTCATTCTTAACACGACAATAAGCCAACTCTTCGTGAATATCAGAGTAAACGTTTTGAGTATAGACACACAACATAGGTATAGCAAATATGGTTGTTATAGCAGCGATGGTGGACACGGCTACTCCAAAAAAAGCAAACTGCTTCATCTGTATGGCTTCAGCAAACTTCTGTTTGTCATCCATGATGTCGCAGGTGGAGTAGGGTGTAAAGCGTGTCCTGTTTGTCTTGTTCACTTGGCACTTATATAGCTGGACGATTTTGTGAAATGGAAAGGACGAGTTGGGCGTAACTTTTACCGCACAACTATTTTTTTGTACAAAAGTGGCACAGAAATCGATGAGCAGCCCGTCACGAAGTTTTTGTTCAAGAATCTGAAGCGCGTGACAAACTTTCAATAGCGCGTACTAAGTTTATTTTTAATTTACTGCGCTTTATTAGCTTTAACGGCAGGCTATCATTTGTGAAACAACCACAATGATGCTGAGATATTTGCAAAACTCCAAACCGCAGGTCTTCGCTGGGGAAAGAGCCGCGCCATTACCATTTCCGTGGGCTAACGCATGGATGGTTGCAGATAGCACTGATCGATAGAACTATTCACCACTGCAGACACCTGCAGTCCATAGTTTTGCAAACATCTCAGCATCACAGGGCGCACTATGTTAGGCAGGAAGCATGCACGGAGAAGGTCGTGTTTTAGTTCTCAGGAATATTATAAAAATCACTGCGCTACAAGAAAGATGTCACTATCCAACCCTGGTATACGCGGCGGTTTGAATAAATAATCGACAATCATGTACAAAAAGATCTCTGAGAGCACGAGTGTAGCCGTAGGATGCGTAGCTTTGATAGACCTCATAAGAATCCATGTCCATCTAACGCCTTCATTTTTAAATTAGTGGGGATGGTTTGAATCCTTTTTGTAGGCCGATATGGCCAAGATTTTCAATAATCTACAGCGTTCAGTTAAAGGGTAGGTTTTTGAAGTCAAAAACATTTCAGGTTCATCTATCATAAACGCATATGCGACCGACTGGCGTAGGAGCAAGGATCTACACAATGACCATTTGCTTCCAAAGCACATCGTCAATGGCCCCTTTTACTGTTTATCGCATATTTAGAATACAGACGTAATTGCGATGTATTGATATAGTGACATAATGACATATTGGTATTATTTATAAGATTCGAGAATCTAACTCTGCGATTAATAAGGGAACGTCGGCGTCTCGTATCACAGGCCACGAATTGCTCTTGATGCATGGACTTATCCGAAATAAAAATTTTGAGCCGTCTAGCTTCGCTTTTACATCGTTGGTCCCGTGCTAAACTATATTTTCCGACGTTTTATATTATACTTGGGTACGTCTAATTTTTTCTGTTCTGCTGGTTTAGCCGGTATGGTTCCCTAGAGTGCTGAGGCCAACCGGGCCAAACTCTGCCTCTGGTCGTTTTATATTATTATATATTATTATAATACTTCAACATTTTAGTTTAACAACTCAAAAAGATACTAGGTATACTTTCAGATAAAAGCTGTTTCCGAGCAAAATATACTGTATACGAGACATTTACATGATATTATGACTAGAATTTTGTTTCCTATGTTTTTATTTCGCTATACACTAGCACGTCTCCTAACTTGTAGGAAAAACAGCCTTTACGTCGTTCTCCCTTGCCGTTTATCTCTACCAAAAGTGCATTTCCAGTCCCAATGACATTCACATTAAGGGACGCCTCAAACATCAAACCAGAAACGCAACGCCACTGTTCCCTTCGTTCTTTCTGATTCACTACTCCGTCAAACCGAATTGCGCATATTTAAAAAATTTGTGGAATTGGCAGTGGTCGCATTACCTCGTATCAAGATGCTTGCTAAAGGCTAATCTCATTAGTTTTAAAGCTTTGGTAAGTAGGCGCAACAACAACGCCAATAATCGAATTCCATGATTTTTGCAATGCAGCAAAGACATGACGAAAGGACTTAGCATGGTTATTTACTTTGCGACATGACCCCACGTCTCATGTGCAACTTTTGCGGATCCCAGCACTTCTTGCATCCGATTCGTTTCCCGCATGCCACTATCAACAAGCTCTTCGAATTTCTAGCCCGTGGCTTCGGCTACCATTTGAGGATTTTTTCACAAGTATCGTTGAATGCTGGACGAGTGAATTGTCTCTGGAATATTAAGGCAGCCGTGGTAGGACTTCTCCACGTAGATTAAGAGTAGTAAAACTATTCCGAACAAATCTCGCGACGTTGTTGTTTAAGAGGTTTGGTGGACCACTGACGGGATCGAAGTAGCAAATCGGTGTGTTGCACCGTCTTCGTATTGAGTGTGCTAGGTACCACTACTATACTACTACTACTGCTACTCTACCGTGCTACTCGTCACACCCTAGAGTAGTACCTCACCGCTTCACACGCACTGTTGACACAAAAGCCTGAACTTACTTCTTTCAAAACTAACGGTCAACGCCATTCGAATTCTCTTCGTTTTCTCAATGTGGTATATTCGTCGTCATATTGAGTCGAATATTCTCCAGTGAAGCACCTCCCGAATGATCTAACCTCACCTGGCAACGTTCTTTTATAGCGTATAACTACTCTCCTTTGATAGTTATTTGTTTTTCTACGGATAATCCACCCTGCAGCAATCAGTATTATGTTATCTAGCGCATAGAGAATAGCAGAACAATATTTTTTTAAACCGACTATCATTCAACCACGGCTGCAATATTCAATACCTCCTTTGATTCTTAACTTAACACTAGGTGGGAAAAGTTCCAACTCCATGCGACGATGAAGAAACCACACCGAGATGACGATCGACTGTGGCCCATCGACTCGGGTCATCGGCTCTGATGAAAACGAAGACATCGAAACATTCGTCAGAATGAACATCTTTATCAACCTCTTGTTAGCTTAACAATCAGAGTATAGTAGCTAATCACCGAATAGTTCCATTATCTATGTTACTGTATATTTCTTACAGTAACTGTGTTTACCGGTAACTACATTTGTCATTCCATCAACTAGCCATTTTCTCAATCAAATATGCATTTTTCTTGCAATTACGGTCTTTCGAACCAGAAAAAATGCAAAAAGGTATAATGTACTTGATCTCATGCAACGCATGCGGTGAGGAATATATTGGGAAAACGGGTAGACCGCTTTTTGCCCGCATAAAAGAACATCTAAATGGGAAAGTTAAAATTCGTTAAAGCATTTCGCCAGGTACACATTGGGCACAGAAGCACAACGGAGATGATTTTGAAGCGACTGGACGGATCCTCGCGCAGGAATCGAAAACATCAACGCGCAAAACTCTTGAGGCGTTTTGGGTAAATTTCAAAAATCCGAAAATGAACCGGAAAGGCGAACGCCTCACTGTCACACGTGACCTGGCGCACTATTTTAAAATGATATTTTGACCACTCGGTGTGACTTGCTCGCGACCCCACGTTAACAACGCGTGGGCCAGTCCCACTCGTAACATCATGATGAGTAGCCTTTCTGTTCAATATGGCCTCTATTTAAAAGTTTGATCTTTATTAATAATTCAGCCTTATTTCCACCGAATAATTAAAGTATACTTATATAAAATACGACCAGACTCAGAGGAAGGCGAAATCGCCGAAACGTCACCCATCGACCGACAACATCAACAACAACGAGAGTGATAACGAAGACCTATACCAACCTCGCAGCAGCTAAAGAAGATCGGTTTATAAGATCATATAAATAAATATATCAACTATCTATGCCGTGGTTTATAGAAAGTCAGTCTTTTGAGTTATTAAGAAATGTTCCAAAAAAATACACTTTTGCCTAGTCACTGCCTTATCCGGAAGTGCACTTGTCTTTCACAGCTTAATTGTGCCCAAGGAGCAAAATTCTGTCGCTCCTGTTGAAGATTATTTCTTCAACTACTCTGATAGAACGCCGCATACCATAGCGTGTATATAGCACTGGAAAAAGGCGTGTATGGCGCAGTGGTTGGAGGAGCTTTGCATTACACATGGGAACGATCCGTGCCCCCCTAGGCTTACCAGGCCTTCTCCATCCCTCCGGGGTCGGCAAATTGGTAACAGACTTCTCTGAGAAGATAACAACTCTGGTACGATACGTCGGTAGGGTAGTGCGAGCCATTGTAAAGGCCGGATAGGCATTCAATCACCTCCAATACAGCTTCGTGAAGTCGAATGCATTGCGCAAATCTAAGGGATTAATCGGCGCGGAGAGCTTCATTCTTTCTTAACCTTTTATCACTGAAAAGTTACGAAAAACACTTTATAAACCAAGTCCAAATTCAGTTTCTCCCTTAATTTAAAAAAAATTCGGCAGCGGGGTGAATCTCAGAAATATTTGTTGAGGAAACATAGTATTCTTTTCTCTTCCAATACTATGCATGTACCATTCGTAGCAATGATGGTTTCTACCGGTAGGTCACCCACCGCAGACACCTGTGGTCCAGAGTTTTGCAAATATCTCAACATCATTGTGGTTGTATCGGTAAGTCAGTCGCAATCCTAGTAGTTTACCACCTCATGGTGGCCGTGGAATGTTTTTCGGTGTCGAACCTCGAACTCTGCAGAGATCGACTACATAACGCAATTTCCCAGGCCAAAAATAGTTCAGATATTTACGCCGGAAAGCTCGGCTACGTATAAACCAATGAAAGGAATCACAGCCGGTCTGAAAGCAACCAAGCGGCAGGGTGGCGATTACCTTTCAATTCAGAACAATCAGCGACTACTTACGGAGAGCACTTAGCAAAATCCTAGAATCCGCTTCCGGGAGCTCATCAACTAAAACTGTCCTCACGTCGCGCAGTTATAATAGGCCAATTAAGTAATATATTAAGTGATTGTAAGAATAGACGTCAGACCTTGATGTATTCGCTCTGTAGACCGTCATTCTTAACACGACAATAAGCCAACTCTTCGTGAATATCAGAGTAAACGTTTTGAGTATAGACACACAACATAGGTATAGCAAATATGGTTGTTATAGCAGCGATGGTGGACACGGCTACTCCAAAAAAAGCAAACTGCTTCATCTGTATGGCTTCAGCAAACTTCTGTTTGTCATCCATGATGTCGCAGGTGGAGTAGGGTGTAAAGCGTGTCCTGTTTGTCTTGTTCACTTGGCACTTATATAGCTGGACGATTTTGTGAAATGGAAAGGACGAGTTGGGCGTAACTTTTACCGCACAACTATTTTTTTGTACAAAAGTGGCACAGAAATCGATGAGCAGCCCATCACGAAGTTTTTGTTCAAGAATCTGAAGC